>JAULUF010000007.1:1010000-1215000 GCA_031834385.1 Semotilus atromaculatus | reverse complement strand
AGGTTGTATGATTTTGTACGAATTAGCCACCTCGTAAAATTTGTACGAATTGCGGTGAGATCGGGTTGGTATGGAAACTAAATGTCCAATCTATATTTCAGCTTCGTATCTTCCTCAGCACTGAAACGATACGAACAGTAACGATGGAATTAGTTTTACCGTATCAATGCGAGTCCTCGTCCTTTTGAAGTGTTTCAAAGTGGATTTTCACACGCAATCACACACTGCATGAAAGGTGTTATTCGAAAAAGCATAATATGGGCACTTTAAGGCATCATGTTTAAGGCTTTTCCAAAAAGGTGGTCAACTTAAATTGTCATTTTCATTTTAATCAAATTTAAGTCGATGTCCAAATTCATTCCTTGCGGAAAAGGTAATGCATTTGTTTTTTTAAATATATAGGCTATATTAAATCTCACGGCATAGTTTTTTTCTGAGAATATTTTTTCCACGTGGATGATAAAACAGGAGGTAACTGCATCATGAAAACCACCCACATCACCCTAGTATTGTTGTAATATAGTTTTGGATGGGCAAAAATAATAAAAAAAAAATGTAAAAATCGAGTTCTCACATTATTATGTTTATGTGTTGTGAAGCAGCAGAAGTATGCCGTCGTGAGAGAGTTCCAGTCTGAACGTGTCAAGCTGTGACATGTTCTGCTGAATTCACACAGTACATGTAATAAGGCGAGAAGTGTAACCCTTTACAGGCAGCATGAGAGAAGAAAAGCCCTTAATTCCACTTAATCAACTGAAAGGATTTACAGAACCAGAGAATACAAATGTAACCGGATGTTTCCGAAATAAGAAGCATTAGGTGAGATGTTAATCAGGGACAGGCTGAAGATTTTACAAACACTCTGAAATGAAACATGCCACTTCTTGGGGTTTTCCCCCTTGTTCTTTTTCCTCTTTTTCTTCTCCCGTCATGGTCTGTTGTATTTATTTATGGTTAGGCTCACTTCATAAACCCAAATGCACTCATTGACCTCTCAATGTTATTAGCCTTCTATCAAGAAGACATGCAACAAAACTATAGGCCTAATTTCAGATAAAGACTTGTATTTGCGTAAAGATGGGTGTATTCTAGAGGTAAAAATACTTTTATATTCAGGTCAAAACAAGACAAGATATTTAGGCACTTAGTAATAATTCAACCTAGATTGAAGAAACATATAGGCCTATGTGATCTGCTCTCATCTGGACAATGTCATGTTTGGAGCTCTTGACATTACAACACTATTCTGCCACTGTGTTCAAAGTCGTGTGTCTCGTTCACACTGATTTATTTGCTGCATGCTGCCAAGTCTCTAGTTGGCGTCTACTCTGCTGGTTAACCTAATGGTATTGTTTTGGTGGGATGCCAACTAACCATATCTAGGGTTGTTCAACTTTGCATGCTTTTATGTTTAGAGGTTTGAATTTTATTCAATTTATTTATTTTGTTTTACGAAGGTCACATTAAAACGTTTTGTCTTTATTTTTGCTACTTATACTTGAGAGACTGAAACATCATAAACTATAATTCAATATTTTGTGTAAAATGTATGATACATTTTACACAAAATATTGAATTATAGTTTATGATGTTTCAGTCTTATTTAGATATTTAATAAATATATATATACAGGCTATATAATGATTTAAAAAAGTGGATTCACAGATTTTAAGATTAAGATATATTCATCCCCCTTGAAGGGGGATTTTAAGAAGATTTTCTATCTTAAAATCTGTAAATCCACCACAAAAATATAAATCATTATATATGTAATGTAATAATAATGCAATAATAATTTTATATATATTACATTATTATTAGTTATATCTAAATACGACTGAACTATCAATAAACTATCTAAATATTTTATTTTGTAAAATTTATTATTTTTTCAAATAAATTTCTGTACAAATTTCAACTTTCCCTCAGTTATGGCGTCACTGTCTCCACAACCAGCAATTTTGCCCCAAGTAATGTTTTATGTTAGTATATTGTTTACCAAGGTGACGTCATTGAAGAACTTGAGATGAAATATGAGACGTGATCAGTAAAGAAAACAAAAGACAAATACAGAAAGTAAATATCACTGGTGAACACAATATTGTTATTGTGCAATAGCAAATTATGGTATTTAAGTGTAAAAATAGTATATAAGATGCATAGCTATGACAATAGTCTATGAAAAATTGCTATGTCCACCACAGAATGTGTCAAATTACATAAATGTGGAGAGTGTTTTAGTTGTTAATGTATTTTCTGAAAGTCAACTATGTGAAACATCCAGCTATTTAAGAATTTTTACAATGTTTGTATACACAAAAATAAATATCCTACAAAAGTACACTTTCCACTTTTGCTCTAAGTCTAAATGATCAAACACCTGCTATGTTTCATGAACACAAGCGCACTCACTGCCATCAGTCGAATCACTACTTTTATTTTCACTTCAGTTAGTTGTTGATCTAGCCTGTTTATTTGAGACATTCCTCCGTCTAGACTCGACCGTATGATTGTGTTGTGGATGATCTGCATGTTCAGCTGGTCCTGTTCTACAGAGGGAGGACACACAGATCTGGGGGAAGACGAGGAGGTCAGCGGTGTGAAGGTGAGCTCCTCCATACGGGCTCTTTGTGTTGGTCTGTGTATCTGCATGTGTGTCTGGGGGGGTCGAAGCGGAGCAAGAGGATGAAAGAGGCAAAGCAAGGCCAAGGGTGGGAGAGGAGCTGCATGTAAACATCCTGCGGGCAACGGGACTCATCCTGGGAAATATTTGTCTTAGCTGGTAACGCAAAGAGGCAGCCAAAGCCTTCATCTGGCCCTCAGCTATTTTAATCTGGGGGGACGAAGGGTGGAAAGAAAGAAAGAGAGGGAGAGAGAGAGGGAGAGAGAGAGAGAGGAAGAGAGAGAGATAGAGAGAGAGAGAGAGAGAGAGAGAGAGAGAGAGAGAGAGAGAGAGAGAGAGAGAGAGAGAGAGAGAGAGAGAGAGATGGGTAAATGGCAAATATGTAATTTACAGTGAGAACATGTTTTTTTGCCATGGATGATTTTGTCTCCACCACTTTATGTCACCAAAAACAAAAGTATTTTGTCTTGTGGCATTGGCATATTTTTTGTGTCAAGCATAAACAAGTTAAAAAATGAAGACAAAATTCACTTCCACATTCTACCGGTCAAAGGTTTGGGGCCGGTTAGAATTTTTTTGTTTTTGAAAGTGGCGTATGACATTTATTTGATTTTGACTGTGGCTATATTTTCTGATTTTGTTTCAAACTGAAAATGCATTTATTGAAATAAAGCTTATTAAAAATGTCTTGTTCAGGATTGTTTGCTTAAGGAAATGAACATGTCATGCGGTGTGATATTCTACACCACACTAAAAACTATCTTCAATAGTATGTTTGATTAACAAATGAACTAGCGAAGACAAAAGGGTGGTAATGGGCCTTTTAAAAACATTTAGGGATTGTTCACCATTTTATTTAGTCATAAAAATGTTTTATCTTAAAAGTCTTGTACTGTAAATAATATATTATATTGTGCATAATATTGTGCAATGTTTTAGAATTTAAAATAACCGTTTGCTAGGTGAATATATAGTTATGTGTAATTTGCTCCTGTGATCAAAGCTGAATTTTCAGCATCATTACTCCAGTCTTCAGTGTCACATGATCCTTCAGAAATCAGTATAATGATGTTTCTGATGCTCAAGAAACATTTATGATTGTGCTATTTCAGATTTCTGTGGAAAATGCAAAAAAAAAATTTCAGGATTCTTAGATGAATAGAAAGTTAAAAGAAAAGCTTTTATTTGAAAGAGAAATCTTTTGCACCAGTATTTATAGAACAATTGCGCAAAATGTTATATATATATGTGTGTGTGGTGTTATATAATAATAAAATCCTTACCTTCACTTTTGATCAATTTCTAATTAATTTGATCAATTTAATACATTCTTGAATTCTGAATAAAAGTATGAATTTCTTTAAAAAAAATTCTCAACATTCTCATTTTAATCATGTTTAAAAAAGATATTGAAGATACTATTTCAGTCATTTAAAGCACTAGATTTGTTCAAAAAGCTTCAAGATCATTTAAAGATCAATTTATTACATTACCTCAATTTTAAGTTGGTGTGATGTAATGGAAGTGTATTAGCATAGTACGCAAAGTTCCTGCACTTTATATGAATTACAATATGCGGCATTACCGTAAAACTTTACACCCTTTCACATTTCTGGGGTTCTCAGAGCTGGAAGTCATCATATTATTTGGGTAAACTTATATAGTGTTGAACAGAAACTCGAAAAACATATATATTTTTGGCCTTCCCATTTGCTCCAATAGCAAAATAAATAAATCGATAGCATTTCTGACTTTATAAAAGATATTAAAAAAAAAAAATATTGAGAGATTGAATGGTCAGAAGAGAGACAGATGGCAAATTTGCCGTCACTTCATTAACAATGTTTCTCAAATGTAATGCCAAGGTAATAAACATTTCCATTTTTAAATTCAAAATATTATGTTGATGTCCGGGTGAAAAGGGTCTGTTCTCCCACCACCGTTTTTTTTTAAAACAAAGTGACGCCCCTGGCAAAGGTCTGAAGACGTTGACCAGCCCAAGAGGAAGAGAGGAGGAGAGTTAGATGGATGCAGACAGGCAGTGTTGGCGTGTCCCGAGGGCAGGGTTGGCATCATGAGAGCCGAGGGGTCAGAGAGGAGTGTTAGAGCTTCTGGAGGTGGACAACACAACCTGGAGCTCTCCTCTGAACAACACCGAGTCTCTGAGATCTCATCTGACACCGCATGCTTCTCAAGGCTGACACACACACTCGCAGAAGGAAACGATCACATCTTGTAGCTCTCGCAGATGTACACGTGGATATATCACACACATTCAGCTGCACGGGATTCTCATTATTAAGATGAACATAAACTGTGACACACAGGAGCATGTCTTTATTACCGCATGCACCGAGATGCATGTCTGAGGGCACAAGCCCTGTGGTGCAGATGTTCCTTACACTGATCAGATGACACAATGCATTCATATTAAACACAATGAGATCATCTGAGAATATCTGCATAAAGATGCTCATGTTTGGTGATCTTGTGCTTTATCTATGCACGCTTGTCATCACGCAATATGGGTTTGTCAATATACTGAGACCAGGGTGGCTGATAAAAGGGAGATAAATATTTATTAAAAAAATTGATAGTAATTTGCATTTTGAACCGTAGTTAAAAAAAAAAAAATTAAAAAAAAAAATTTACATTATCCATATCATAATATTTTGCTGCTGATATCCATATGGCGTTTATTCATATTTTAAATTACCTTTTATTTTTAGAGATTTTCAGTTTATTTTAAGGTTTGGTAATTTTGTTATGTGCTTTTGTAATTTTTGGTAGTTTAAAAAAAACATATTTGTCAGTTTTTTTTTTCCAATTTTAATTCTTTTAACTTTTTTTTTTTTTAAGAGTGTGTGTGTTTGTGTGTAGATCTCACTAGGCTCGGTGTTTGAGTGGCACAATGCATATGGTCAGACACAAGCGGTCACAGGCTTCAGTTCCCATCGGTTCGGTGGACAACAGAATATATTTCAGCATAACAAAGACAGGAGGGAATGTCCTGCTACAAATACTGTCTGAGAGGGGCTTACTGTACTTATACTGTACCCAGTATACAGGCACTATTAATCACTATAGATATTTTTATTTTATTTTAAAATTAGTAAATGTTTTCTTAAGTATGGCTCCATTTTGACTGCTGTGTGTGTGTGTGTGTGTGAAATCAAGCAATTAGATTCAGTTCTTAGTGTAGGCCTAATTGTTTTACAGTATTGATAGGTTCTTAATGCTGTTTTTTTTTTCTTCCTCAGTTTGCACTTAAACATTGTCCTTCTAAATTTGTTTTATAATCAGCACATTTCTTGTGATCATTTGCAGTTTATTCTTTGGAAAATGTTTTTAAAACTTAATAGCAACAGCCTGACAACCACACACAGAGATTATTGCTCAGGCAAATATTATTCAGTTTTCTTAGGAGAATGTAAAAATCTAGTTGTAACTTCTCTACCGTACAAGCCAGTTTGAGATAATGCTGATGTCAGAGAGTTTGACAGAGACGTGTTTAAACACGCAGGGGTTTACTTGCAGTAAAGTGACAGGATGCAACACACACACACACACACACACACACACACACACACACACACACACACACACACACACACACACACACACACACACACACACACACACACACACACACACACACACACACACACACACACACACACACACACCTTTTTTGATTTATTGCAAGTCTGTGTTGGTTTCTTTACTCAGTGCTATAGTTTATTTAGTCTATTTTTACTTTCTCATAATCATATGTATCTTTTGCAGTACAGAGCATGGATTGATTGCATTTTAAGGAAGTATACCAAGCCAATTTATCACAATTTGTTTCCTCTAATTGTTCTCATCTGTAGCGCAGGGACAGTTTTCATAATAGTGAATGTAATAACAACGATTCATTTATGTAAAAGAAGGAAATGTCATATAACTGAATCTCAGACATAGATCCAGTAAAGTCTCATTGCTTGATCCCGAACTGGGTGTTAAATAACACAAGTAACAAAAATGCACTTCTGTTACAGACATGGCAAGTGTAACTGCTTATATTTACATAATTATTATATTGTGTTTGTTAGACTTATATTGATATTAGGGAGACTTAAAGTGCATGTTTAAAATAGACATGTCCATTTCATGTCTTCTTAAAGCCTGCACTTTAAGTGTCCCTAATATGCGATTGTCTTTTCTCCCGTTGTGACGTATAGCTGAGTGAAACGGCTGCTCGAACAAGAACAAATGTAGAACAAGATTTCTACAAGACAAGATAGAACAAGGCTTGAATTTGTTCGTGGGGAATTGATTGGGTGGTTGTGAGAGAGATGAGAAGAGATGAGATGAGAAAAGATGAGATGAGATGACATAAGATGAGATGAGATGAGATGGGAAAAGATGAGAAGAGATTAGATGAGAAGAGATGAGAAGAGATGAGAAGAGATTAGATGAGATGAGATGAGAAGAGATGAGAAGAGATGAGAAGAGATGAGAAAATATGAGAAAAGATGAGAAGAGATGAGAAGAGATGAGAAAAGATGAGAAAAGATGAGATGAGATAAGATGAGAAGAGATGAGAAGAGATGAGAAAAGATGAGAAGAGATGAGAAGAGATGAGATGAGAAGAGATGAGATGAGATGAGATGAGAAGAGATGAGATGAGAAAAGATGAGAAAAGATGAGATGAGATGAGAAGAGATGAGATGAGAAAAGATGAGAAGAGATGAGATGAGAAAAGATGAGAAGAGATGAGAAAAGATGAGATGAGATGAGATGAGAAAAGATGAGAAAAGATGAGATGAGATGAGATGAGATGAGATGAGATGAGAAAAGATGAGAAGAGATGAGATGAGAAAAGATGAGAAGAGATGAGATGAGATGAGAAGAGATGAGATGAGAAGAGATGAGATGAGAAAAGATGAGAAGAGATGAGATGAGAAAAGATGAGAAGAGATGAGAAAAGATGAGATGAGATGAGATGAGAAAAGATGAGAAAAGATGAGATGAGATGAGAAGAGATGAGATGAGAAAAGATGAGAAGAGATGAGAGAAAAGATGAGATGAGATGAGAAAAGATGAGATGAGATGAGATGAGATGAGAAAAGATGAGAAAAGATGAGATGAGATGAGAAGAGATGAGATGAGAAAAGATGAGATGAGATGAGAAGAGATGAGATGAGAAAAGATGAGAAGAGATGAGATGAGAAAAGATGAGATGAGATGAGAAAAGATGAGATGAGATGAGATGAGAAAAGATGAGAAAAGATGAGATGAGATGAGAAGAGATGAGATGAGATGAGATGAGAAAAGATGAGAAAAGATGAGATGAGATGAGAAGAGAAGAGATGAGAAAAGATGAGAAGAGATGAGAAGAGATGAGATGAGATGAGAAGAGAAGAGATGAGAAAAGATGAGATGAGATGAGAAAAGAAAAGAAGAGATGAGATGAGATGAGATGAGAAGAGATGAGATGAGAAGAGAAGAGATGAGAAAAGATGAGAAAAGATGAGAAAAGATGAGAAGAGATGAGATGAGATGAGATGAGAAGAGATGAGAAAAGAAGAGATGAGAAGAGATGAGATGAGAAGAGAAGAGAAAAGATGAGAAGAGATGAGAAAAGAAGAGATGAGAAAAGAGAAGAGATGAGATGAGAAGAGAAGAGAAGAGAAGAGAAGAGAAAAGATGAGAAGAGATGAGAAAAGAAGAGATGAGAAGAGAAGAGAAGAGATGAGAAAAGATGAGATGAGATGAGATGAGATGAGAAAAGATGAGAAGAGATGAGATGAGATGAGATGAGAAAAGATGAGAAGAGATGAGATGAGATGAGAAAAGATGAGAAGAGATGAGATGAGATGAGATGAGAAAAGATGAGAAGAGATGAGATGAGATGAGATGAGAAAAGATGAGAAGAGATGAGATGAGATGAGATGAGATATGTCCCTGCAAGAGGGAAGGAAAGTTAAGATTAAAAATTACTGGGGAACATAAATTTTAGAAAAAAAGATGAGAAAAAAATAAATTTTAGAAAAAAATTTATGTGCACAGAAAATTAACTCATTATAAACTCTCATGAAATTCTAAACTCAATACTGTGTTGAAGTATGTAATACTGTATTACTGTATTTTTATGTTATTAATTTTTCTTTCTATTACTATTTCTTGAAATGATTGCCAGAACAGAATGTTTCTTTTGTGCCGTTCGAGATGTACATACAAGCCCTTTAATGCTCCGCAAGTGGAAGGGGGGCATATTATGCAAGAGCCTGTGGTGTTGGAAGGGCAAATTACATCGCTGTCTCTTCCAGTGATCATCACATAGTCACACACACTGCTGTCCTTCCCCAGAGCTCAGTGTAACCCCGAACAACACACACACACACACACACACACACACACGACTTATCGGCACAGAGCAGTCACTGCACACCATAAAACACCATTTCTATTAAAGTGTAATGGAGTAAGACAGGCGGGTTACACTCTTGGAAGACTAACGTGATGAAGAACTTTACCACCAGAGTAGTGTGGATGTCTCAAATATCTTATTTAATCACCAGTAAGCCTTAAAACAGAACAACCCACCAAATCAGAACAATCTGTTCCAAAACACTACCTTTCTTTTATAAGATCATGACAACTTGGCAAGCCACTATAGTGTTATCAAATCCGTCAGAAGAAATTACTATCCAAAATCCTCAAATGCTTGCACTGGCTTCAGTCATTAGTGTTATCGTGCTTTTCACTTTAGAATACTGTTCCAAATAATTAATATTTGGTAATGGGATTTGGTAATGCTTGAGCCATTACTAGTGGATTACTGTGATCTTCACTTAAGAATACTGTTCCAAATAATTAGTAATTCCTTTAGAAGATGCAGTAACACGTGAATCATTACTATCATAAATCCTACAAAAGCTTCAGTCATTACTATTTATCAGGCTTTTCACTTTACAATACTGTTAAAAAACAGAGGCCGCCTTTGCATTTCGGAGGCCCGTTTCAAAGAAACAGTCGGAGGCCATTGAAGTCATTGAATCATTCAGTCAAACGAATCATTCAAAACGACAAGGATTGAGTGGATTGAGTGAGTCGTCACCTAATAGACTAATTTGTTGTTTATTAAATTGTTGTATAAAATTAATATCACATTTGCAAAGCTGTATAAAAAAAATATATTGATATTTGGGAAACCAGCACTTTTTAGTGTGATATTTATAAATATTAAAAAGCTTTTTTTTTTGCATGATAACTTAGTTTGGAAGAATTTTGGTAACCAAACAGTTGATGGACCAAAAAAGTCAATGGGGTACATCAACTGTTTTATTACCGACATTCTTCAAAATATCTTCCTTTGTGTTCTGCAGAAGAAAGAAATTCATACAGGTTTGAAACAACTTGAGGGTGAGTAAGTTATGACAGAATTAAAACTTTTCCTTTAAGCAGGCATGATGTTCCAGCCAACATTATTTAACAACCTTAACATTAGGAGCCTTAACTTATGGTGCTGTCTAGGTAGGCTACTCACTAGGTTTTGAAACAGTGCCGCACTGTAAGAACAGGGAAGGTCAAAAGCTTCCAATGAAACAGAAGACAGTTCATTTTTATTGTCTCTCTATCTATCCATCTTTCTGTCTCCCCTTTGGCCATGCAGATGAGTCCTGTGAAGATTAATTAGTGAATTAACGGAGCCTCCCGCAGGACTTTAGCCACGCCTCCTGCCCTAGGAGGAGCACTCAATTAGATCTAAACAGAAGCTTTCTCAAGTTCCTGTGGGGAGGGGGACCTTTTAATTGAATTATCATTACGCTCTGTCCTGATTATTCTCTTTGCATTGTCCTCCATCGTGTTAGACGTCCTGCCTTCAGCGACAGCTCGTGAGTTTAATGTGAGGAGAGGAATACACACATACATGCATGTAACCCCACTTCAGCTGCATGACCTCACATACGCCACTGTGTGAATGATATGCATGTGTGTGCACATTTGATAAATAATACTGACATGAAACTATTGTTTAACACCAATATTTCATCCTAAAATTCTAATTTAAATACAAGGAAAATGTGAATATTTTAGTGCATTTATACTGTTTTTCACCATTTTATTTGATCTTTATTCAATGGTGTCTCTCATTTAAAGGCATCATAATTCAAAGCTGACACTCTTTACTTAAATGCACATTCATGATCTTGTTGTGCACAATATCAATTGACTTTCTTTTGACATTGAAAATCTCTCTTTTATCACAATCACATTAAAGGACAATGTCCACTTTAAAGAATCTAATCAGTTCCAGATATTGGTTGAATATCTTTCATTCAGGGATACATCTGATTACCGGGCTTAAATGGGTTGTGAATGGCATGTTTTGAGTATTAGTTCATACAACTGCATGTAGAATAATTATGCAAGAATTTAAAAAAGAATATATTTTTTTTATATGCACACATATGAACATATGAGTTCAAACAGATGTTTAGAGATGGCACATACTTAAATTAAGATACATTTACATTCAGATGCCAATATCAGTAGATTGCATTGTTCCGAGTATTTGCCTGTTGCTCAACATGGAACATTATCATTTCTGACATGTAAATGACACGCACACAGATGCAAGTTGAGGCATGTTCTCGCTCAATAAGAGGAAGTTTGTGCTGTTGTGTGTAGTCACTGTGCTGCTGATTGACAGGTGATATAATGTGGAGTACTGTGTACTAGCATGTAAATGGATGAAACTGTGATATTCTGGTCCCACATATATGGCTCGATTCCCTCCAGTTTTCCCAAAATAAAGGTTCTAATCAGAACCCAAAAGATTAACTTTTAAAACTTGGGGTGGTAACGTCCAATCTTAAGTAGTTTTGGACACCAATGATGTTCATTGTATAAAAAAAAAAAAAAAAAACATTCTTCAAAAAATCTTGTTCTGCGTAAGAAAGAAAGTCATAAATGCTATTTATATTTTTAGGTGATTTTCATTTTAGAATTATATATATATATATTAGAACTGTTCCTTTAAGTCTTGAGTCAAGATCTCAGAAGTTCAGTGTTCTAAATTAGTCACCATAGTTACTAAATTGATACGATTCCAAAATGGGATGTTTCTGTAATACCGCTCCAGTTCTTAAAAAAAAAACATCTCCAGGGAACCATATAGCCAACTCAAAAACCCTATATAGCCCAAAATGGTTCTTGATAAGAAGAACCATTGACTCTCCAACTGTCCCGTGGCACACAGCCCTGTGTAAATTTAGATGTTTGTTCCTCTCTGCGGTGATCCGCGAGACTCCTTCTGCGATGGCCGACAGTGTGTCTGCTCTCAGTCCCTCTACATCTGCAACTGATCTCCACCAGACCAAAGATTCTCAGAGAGCGAGAGAGAGAGAAAGCAAAAGAGAGTAAAAGAAAAAAAGGGGGGGAAAGTAGTTTACAGCACATTGGTACATCCTGTCTTAATGAGAACCCCCCATCTGTCCCCAGCAGGACGGAGAGAGGGCCGGCTCTGCGGAGAGAAAAGACAAATAAAGGAGGAGAAACTGAGGAGCCAAGAAAGGGGCGTCTCGGCTCTCAGTCGCGGGGGCCCCGCGGTGACCCCTGCGTATAGACGCTTCTCATTAGTTTAAGCTAGGGAAGCTTGTTAACCTCGCTAATCGCAGAAGGAGCTCGCAGAAAGAGCTGGAATTTACTGCCAGTTTTTTCCTCATCAAAGGACGGCATGTTGCGGAGAAGGGGGGCGAGTGCGTGTTTGGGGAAGTTGTGGGTTTGCGTTGACAGGACCGCCAGATAATAGCACCCCTGGATGGGAAGGAGTGTGAGAGGCAGGTGTGAGAGTTTTTGGTGTACACATGCGTGTGCAAAAGTGAGGTGTAGGGATGTGCTTCTCTTATGGTTTGCAGGGCAAATCAAGCAGCCAAAGAGCAAAGTTGCGGTTTATGGTTGCTGAGGTGTTTTAAATGGTATTAGTGTGTTGCTAGTGATTGAAGATAGATGCTACATCTGAAATCAAATAGTTCCATACTATATAATATGCGAAAAACAGTACAACAAAAGAGTAGGACGTCTGAATCAGAGGTCTGCATGGGCTGAACCTGGCCTGTACCCGCAATCATTTAACCCGACGGTTATATTTTAAGCCTGATCCCGACCCAAACCCGAGGTCCATTTCTCACTGTAACTCCTTTTTTTATTTATTTTTTATTATGCTGTATTTTAGGATTGCTTGCAATAATTGAACAAATACATGTACAAACACCAAGGAACAGCAGCCCCCTCAACACACAAGAAAAAAAAGAGAAAAAGCATTGACGTACTAATTATGAAACTTTTTTGTTTAATATATATATATATATATTAAACTGTGCATGTACTTTCTCTCTCACGTGCTCTTTCGGTTATAACACAGCAAGCACACAGCATGCAAACTATATGTATAGCTTAAATAGTTTTTCTTAGTTACAAACCAGAACCTGACCCGAACACGAGGCTATTCAGTTCATTTTTAATCATTAATTAAATAGGGGGTACCAGACCTCTAGTCTGAATACATAAAAACAGTCGAAATGTCCCCGGATGACCTACTACTTCCTTCGAGATTCTGAAGTGCACATTCGATGGACACTGTACTATCCCATGAGGCCACGGGAGGGGATTTATGAATGGAAGTGAAGCAACGCAACTGACAGTAAAAACATGGTGGATGAAGTACATCCGAATTTCATTCATAGTACGTCTATGCATACTATAATCATACTTTCATACTTCATGCATACTTTCATTCATACTATAATATAGCGTGTACTTTTTTAATGGTCACGAAGTAAATTCAAATTCAAATGTAGTACCTACTCAAGACAGTACACGAGTAAAGACACAGCGAGTGTTGCTAGATCATTTCTTACTGGCGCAAGTCAAGAGTACAAATTCATGTCTCTAAATGCAAACGCTTCAGTGTTTTTAGTGAGTTCTATGAGGTTGTTATGGTTTTGATGGTTGGCATATTGGGCCAAATCTCTGACATCAATAACACATTTTGGTAACACTTTATTTTGAGCATACTGTTGACTATTTTTGCAACTACATGTCAACCAGTAGTCGTCAGAGTATTTGCAGACTGTCTGCTTAATATCTGCTAACACTTTATTGTGTTGGTCCTCCAACAGACGTTCTAATGACTGTAAATAACTAAACATAGCTGTAAATAACTGTAAATGTCAACTTATTCTAACCATATTCCTAGTCTACTAACATTCTAATGAGAGTGGACATGTAGGTGCAGCGTTATTTATAGTCAACAGATTGTGGTAAAGGGACCATCAAAATAAAGTGAAACCCACATTTTTAGCAATTTGCAGTGCATAAGGAACATTGCCTCGCTTTTGTATTATTCTTGATCTGTCTCAGGTTCATGCTTCAATTCACTGATTTTAAAAAGTTTGAGTTTAAAAAAAGAAAAAGAAATGAATACTTTGCAAGGATGCATTAAATTGATCAAAAGTGTCAGTAAGGACATTTATAATGTGTCGCAAAGTGATTATATTTAGTTCAAATAAATGTAGTTCTTTCTAGTAATCAAAGAATGCTGAAAAAACATTGTATCACAGTTTCCACAAAAATATGAATCAGCAGCACATCATCATTAGAATGATTTCTAAAGGATCATGCACTGAAGACTGGAGTAATGATGCTGAAAATTCACCTCTGATCACAGGAATAAATTACAATAAATTCAAACAGAAAACACTTGGGCCTATTTTAAATTTCAATAATATTTCATAATATTAGAGTTTTTACTGTATTTTTGATCAAATAAATGCTATTGGTGAGCAGACGAGACTTCCATCAAAAACATCCCCAAACTTTTAAACAGAAGTGTATTATATATTTTAAATGTATACACGCATGGAAAAGTAAAAGTATGTAGAGTAAGCTATATATGTCAGGAAGCTTTTTAGTTGGGCGTCAGAATGAAGCAACCAATGAATCAATCCGTTCAAGTTTTACGAGCCCAGCTCAACGAACAGGATGGCTCGCATGTTTCTCCCTCGTCTGAATGAACACAGGCTTTTTAAAACAACACACAGACAAGTTCAACTCGACACTTTTTCTACCAAAGTACACAAACTGCAGGTTAGTAAGGGCATCTAAACTTCATAACGTGCAGTTCCAGTTGTAATAGTGAAGTGTTTCACTCCTGTCAAGCATGAACATCTTCAAGCCTGCAGCGACTTGTCTTGTTTACCACAGGCATCAGGCTCGTGCTTCAGACTTTCCAACGCTCACCTTTTTGCATACCTCTCACGACGCGTCACTCACAACACTGCTCATAGATCCGTTTAATTTGTGTTCGGAAATATGCCCGTCGTGCTTCACTCCTGGAAATGCATTCAAGAGCCGTTTCAGAAGAGATTCATGGTTCAGCGACTGGATTTCAGTGCATTGTGGGAAATGTTGTCAGTCGGGCTGTGTGCAGAGTGAGGCTTTTGTCGTTTTGTAAACTCTGGAATCCTGAGGTGAAGACAGAAGTTGCGTGCTGAGAACATGTAATCCATATACTGAGTCTTATCTGTTCCTTCTTGAAATCCTGTCTGTCAGTTTTTGGGAGGTTGTTGTTTTATAGTCATCAGCGCGGGTAAACGCACCTTGTGGGATAAAACAGTTTTTGAATGGCTGCGCGCATATATGCATGAGCAAACACACATCATGTATTCACATGCAAGTTATTATAAAATTATAATTGCACTTTTGACAACGATTGACATAGTGGATTCTTATTGTTCAGAATGACTCATGGTTGTCCAGGAAATAGCTAAAAAGTTTAGCCATATTTATTATATATAAAACAAGAAATATACCATGGTACTTGGAGATACCAGAGTAGGCTTACTGTCCGATTACCATATTCATGTTTCATGATATTTTATGTAGGCCTACAAAAAAAACCTGGTTGTATCATAGTGCTTTTTGGTTATATGAAATGTTATTAACTCATCTATCTATCTATATCTATCTGTCTGTCTGTCTGTCCATCCATCCATACATCCAGCTTTGTTTTGTTTGCAGTGAGATGTTTAGCCCATGATACGGCTCTGAATTCCCACTTCCTTTGCGTTTTCTGTGATGTTTATACTCATGGGTCAATTATATTTTCCTCCTCTCATCACAGAAAACATCAAATAACAACTGGCATCTCTTTGTGTTAAAGCAAGATGACAGAGAGGTTACACCAAAAAAAACAAACAATTGTTTATTAACCAGCATGTTGAAAGATTATTTATTACTTTTTTGTGTGTGCCAAATTGTCTAGGTTGGTGGCTGTCACGTGGCAAGAAAACCTTAAAACAGGAAGTGACATCACAAAGATGTCTGTAGACCCTCATGAGTGGTGCATTCCAGTTGGCTGGTTCCTATACAGTGTTCACTGCTCCCCACTCCCTCAGCACGGGATATATGTTGAAGTTTTCAATAATCTTCGCTGACAATAATCGCTCATTTGGAACAGTCTGCAACTTCAGCAAAGAAAGATGATCTCACTTCAGATGGCAGAATACCCCGTGAAGTCCACTTCGTAGTCTACTTACGGCCGATTGGGACACACCCTGTGTGTCAAGGTAAGTTCGTTTCTTTAAATATGGCAGACATGGCAAGGTTATGTCAGGCTGTTTTAATGTTAAATGCTATAAACCCAAGTAAAATGTCAATATGTTCAGGATTTAAGAAATGTGTTATATCTTTAAAATAATTAAACAAGGAAATGTATCAACTAATTGTGTTACTATGGTACTTTTTTGAAGGCCTTTAAATAAAATTACAGCAAATTATTCCGCTCCGTTCATTTATTGAGATGTTATTCTTATTGTCAGCTGTCTATTAAGCAATTGGAGCAACTCAGTTTTAACAGTTCTCCATCCAGACATACTGACTGACTGACTGTCTCTGAAGGGCCCTACGGCTCTCTCTCTCTCTCTCTCTCTCTCTCTCTCTCTCTCTCTCTCTCTCTCTCTCTCTCTCTCTCTCTCTCTCCAGCCGTCTGATGTTCCAGTGGCCGCCACTAACGCATCTGTCAGAGCTGTCAATCACCTCAGAAAAGCAACATACCTTTGACCATGACAGCACGAGAAAGGCATTACAAGCTTTTTGATCAGTCTCACAGACCAGATTCACATGCTTAGTTTCAAATAACTATAAACTTTTTATTATTTTATTTTATTTTATTTTGACATTATTAAGGGTTTAAAAAGGAGAACTTGACATTTTGTTGACAAATAATAGTACACGTTTTCTTAAACATGATACCGTGATATACTTTTTTTTTTGTGATGGTTGTGTGGATAATTCACTTAAAATGATAATTATCATTTCATCATTTACCCTCATGTTGTTCTAAACTTGTATTACTTTATGTTTATATTATATTTTGAAAACATCTTTCCACAGAAGGAGGAAAGTAAGAAGGAAGGAAGGATGAAAGTCATAAACAGTCATGAAGGTGAGTAAATGCATGACAGAACTGTAGTTTTTGGGTGATCTACCCCTTTAACTTTTCTTCCTTTGAAGGTGATACACACTCTAGACTTTGCGTGTCGACTCTTTTCAAGAAGGTTGTTTGAGGACAGGGAAAATGAGTGCTGTATGTGTTCGGAGCCAGGGATAATCGGGGAATTACTCTGGAAATGACAGATTCATCTGGATTTGATTATGGAGCGCATCCTCACGTGCGCCACTGCGCCTCCAGCACACTTAAAAATGACATTATGCACCACTTTAGTTTCAATGTGATAAAATCTGTGAGCAGATGGATTTTAAGCCTGTTTAAATATCAAATCCAAATATTGAGTTATTCAATAAATGCACAAACAACGTGAAAAAATAAAATAAAATTCCAGCACAATTTTTTAATTAAAATGTGTAAGTAGCTATCTTACTAACTTTGTAACTAACCCTATATTATAGGGTAGATGCTAGAACAAATATCATAGTACTATGAAGGATTGTGCATGTTCTTTTTTTTTTTTTTTTGGCCATTTTATTTATTTATTTATTACCATTTTTTTGCATTTCACATAAACAGCCCTGCGTTTTAACAAATCAAAATTAGTAGAATTTACCTTTAAAAAAAAAAAGTATTGTATGCAACATGCTCTGAGTACCAGATTTGGAATCTTGTAAGAAAGAATGAAAGAACATAAATAAGAACGAGCTGTCAGTGCACTTGTCACTTCTTGCATGTCATGTTATAAAGGGAGCGTATGTGAGCCTCTGGCATTTTGACCTTTAGGAATCCAAAGCAAAGATTTGCTAATTAACCAAGTGCTTTCTCTCTCTCTTTCTCTCTTTCTCTCTCTCTCTCTCTCTCTCTCTCTCTCTCTCTCTCTCTCTCCTCTCTCACACACACACACACACACACACATAATTTCTGTCTTCTTCATTAGCAAGACATGCAGATTAGAAGATTAATCTGCATAAATGCAAATGACATTGTTGGGATTAGGTTTGGCCAGGTCTTGGGGGGGAAGCACATTAAAACGTCAAACGTCATTGACTCGCTATTTTTATGGCATGAACTCGTTTGGTGAGAAACTTGTCAAAATGTCATTGCGGTTATTCTCACGAATATTAAAATCATAGCACTTGGCGCTTTGTCTCCTGCTGCAATATTTGCTCAAATCTGACACTAATTAGTGGGACACAAAGAGCACAAAGTGTCTTAATTAAAACATAGTGCTACTGCAGCCTCATCATCAGAGCATGAATACATTAAAACACATAAACCTTATGCATTGCCTCTGTTTTTCTCACGTTGCACAAGAGAGCAGCAAATCTCCTTCTCAACCAGATTCAAGCAGGACGTTAAAGTAATATGAAACAGGCCGTGCCATTAGCTTTTATTTATTTGTCCACATTTATACACAAAAGGCACTTATTTAAAATGTTGTAGCAGTTACTTCAGTAATTAGAAATAAAAAGTTCTTGATCTTATAATTATTGCTGTCGTGAATTGCTGATTACAAATGATGTACCATAAGAGACAAGACAATGGTAAAAAAAAAATATACATATGATATTTTAAGCAGCTATTTGTACCTGATCTGACTTTTAAAATGACTTTTGTTGGTGTAATAAGGTTTATTTAGTTTTATTAATTTGTTTTCCACTTGCATATAAAGCATATTTTCAAGTTACCTCATAAAAAACATTTTTTTCCCTTGTACTGATTATTACTAAATATTACATATTTACTGATTATAGGCATCAACAAACATTGAACATTTTTCTATTTTATTGACATTTATTTCTATTTTAATATATTTTAAAATGTAATTTATTCCTGTGAATTTTCAGCATCATTACTCCAGTCTTCAGTGTCACATGATCCTTCAAACATGATGATTTGATAAACATTTCTGATTATTATCAATGTTGAAAACAGTTGTGTCGCTTCATATGTTTGTGGAAACCGTGGTTATTGTCTTTTTCAGGATTCTTTGATAACAAAAAGTTCAAAAGAACAGCACATTTATTACACACAAAGTCTTTTCTGTTAAAGATTTATAAGTAGTCACATTTTAATTGAAGGAGTTCCTAACATGTATCTAGTAAATGATTATGAAAATAATTTGGACCTTTTTTCAAAATGCATTGCAACCTGAGGAGAACGGAAGGAGAATTAAATGAGATGCCCAACACAGAGAGAGAAGTGGGTGTTTTTTTAGTCCAGATTAAAAGGAATGTTAAATAAACACTGTGCTTTTGTGTCCTCGCACTGCTGGCGCTCCAATAACGCAGACAGCCGTGTGAAAAGGTGGACTGAGGACAGAGCGTTTTCAGACACTGTCGGAGGGTGTGAATGGGGTGAGGAGGAGAATTGGGTAGTTGTGTTCATTAGTTGTGTGTGTGTGTGTGAGGGTCCTGAGAAGCATTTGATCTCCTACCGAGGGCCCACTGAGATGCAACAGCTAATTATCATGATCTAATGGCCGCTCCGCATGGACGGAGCCAAACCTAGACTCCCACTGTGACCCATTACAGACTCACACACCCTCTTCACACCCAGCCCTGTGACACACACACGAGCAACATGCCTGATAGAGCTGGGGTCAAGTTCACAGAATGAAACAACTTTGCTGTGTGCTTCCTACATCTGAGGAAGCATAAAATTCCCATAATTTAAAGCATTTCAACTACACTTTAAAAAAAAAAAGTGATTACAATATTATAGCTGCCAAACATCCTCATAATTTCATCAAAAATGTAGTTTTCATTCTAATTGACTGTGGTGGTAACTTTGGCTGTTTTCTCTCTTTCTCCATCACATAACCAGAGTTGGCAGCAGGCGTGTGTGGGATGCCAGAACAGAAGTCTAGAGCCTTGAGGTACATTAGTGTCTGTCTGTGTGTGTGTGTGTTCTTACACGTGCGAACAAATGTGAGTGTTTCCATGACTGGTGAAAAGTGCGTCGGATCGTAAGCGAGAGGGACAGTCGTCAGAGCGGCGAGTGTGTGTGCCACTGACACCTGTCACCACAGCTTACTGTGAGGACCTGCTGCTCAACACCTCCAGCGTTCCCCTCACACCACAGCTCGGGTTCACCCCGTCCCACAGCAGGGTTAGCAGGCACGGGATGGCCAACGCCTGCCTCGCCGTGTCCTTCAAAGCAACATGCCCTCGAGAACAGACCAGAGCTCAACACACAGAGGATATTCATTTAAACCTCACTGGAATAGATGGAGGAAACCAACAATTCTGGAGTTGTTTGTAAATACACCAAGAGGACAAATGCTTTTTCATTAGCAGATGTTTCTCCTAATTTTCTGTTGGAGCTATAAAAAGTCTAGTCTTAACCTTTATTTTTATAGTGCATTATACAATAGAAATAATTTCAAAGCAGTTTCAGAGGAAAGCAAACTTCATCAAATAGGCTGTGAGACAGATTCAAATTCTGCTGGAAAGCAGCCGTAGCAAGATAATAATGTCGTTTGTAAGTTAATTGTGAAACAATTTCAATTCTGCAGTAAAGACAAGACAACAGTGTCATTATTCAGTTTCAGTGCAGTCACAAATAGACTCAAAAGAGTCAGTAGTTGTCATCCAGGAAGAGTATAGAGCTATACAATGAATGTAGAGAGCAGCTCTGAGCACTTTGAGAGGATGTCTCTGTGTGATCTTATATGTTGCTCTTCAATTGCTCATGACTTTTTGAGTTTTGTTTCATTTCAGTATTAACTTTGTCTCAGATGTTTCTCCTAAAATTCTAAAATAACAAATAAGTCATTATCCAGAGCTGTAAAATGAATATATTGAGAGCATCATTTGATGAGAAATGTTTTGAGTTCATTTTGACGTTTGATTGCAGACTTTGGTATCTTGGCAAATTGAGAAGACTTAATTGAGGTAATAAAGAGATTTTTATTTGTAGGTTTCATATTTCTCAGAGGTCACTCTTTTATAGCTCGTGTGACTTCTCAGATGTTTCTCCTAAAATTCTGTAGGAAAAATGAGACTTCTGAGCACATTTTGAGTCATTTTTGAGATCTTTTCTGAAACTCTTGGAGACACGTGCGAGATCAATGAGGTTTTAGGAGAAAAATATTTAATTGATGTCAATTTTCCTTTTGTGTATAGGCCAGAAAAATATTCTCAGAGGTTACTCTTTATTAGCTCAGAAGACTTAAGCAAGTGTCATCTTTGTCTCAGACGTGTCTCTTAAAATTCAACAGGCTAAATAAAAGCAGATTTTGAGACATCGTTGAGATCTTTTCTAAACCTCCACATTATTGGGGTTCTTTTTCTCAGAAGAAAATCAGACGTGTCCATTTTCTCTCCATTTAATGTCGTTGATGTCTCAGAGAAACATCTGAGCCTTTAAAGAGATCTCATTTGTGATTTTTTTCTTACCTAAAACTACTTTTTAAGGATCTAGCCCCTGGTTTTATTTGAAAAACCCCTGACGGCTTTCCCCTCATTAGTGTAAACGCAGTGGCTTATAAATGCGATGTAATATTCTGAACGCTGTTGTTGGTAATGGCTGTAATGTTGGTGTCGGGCAGCGCAGGGATGGGGGTAAGAGCGAGGAGAGGAAAAAAAAACAACCTTGTTTGGTTCAGGAACCATTTAACAACTTCCTCTGGAAATTGAAAAAGGAAATAGTTTGGGGAAGGATTGCAGGAGGGGGGTGAAATGAAGCCCATATGAATTCCAGATGAAACAGTCGTACTGGGGGGACGCAGACAAAGCTGTTCAGGAATTGTGTGTGTGTGTGTGTGTGTGTGTGTTTTTGCGCTGGTGAGGCTGGTGTTTATGAGGTCATTTACCAAACTCATGTTTTCAACATTTCCTCTTGACTTTAAATTTTTTTTTTGCTTTGTTCTCCACTAATTGTTTCCATCCCAGCGAGACGAGAGAGTTTGAGAAATGTGCTTTCAACAGTTCTCTTGCGTTTTCTCAATTACATGTGCAGTCCAAGTCTCTAAGTCTCAGAGTGAAAATGCTTCTATTTTGCATTTATCTGCTTTAATGCAACACTGTAAAACCCAATAAGTTAACTCAACTCAAACTGATTGAGGAAACTGATTGCTACAAACCGTTTAAGTTTAAAAACAAATACATATGAGTATTGTGAACTTATATATATCGAGTCATATTCACTCATAATTTAGTGTTAGTTTAGTCAATCATTTTGAGTATAGGTAACTTAAAGATTTTAAGTTCATTCCATTAATTTAAACTAACTGGTTTGAGTTCATTTAATAAATTGAATCAAGTTTAAACAACTATATAGCTACTCAAATGGTTTGAGGAAACTAATTGCCGTGAATGATTTAAGTTAATTAAACTCAAATTAATAAAGTTAAATTAAGACAAGGGGAAAATAGTAGTATAAAGAAATGATGAAAGAAAATGATGCAATAACAGTATTTATTGAAAAAATACTTTTTCACAAAAGGTCATCAGGCATAAAACAGAGGTGTGCTGTTCAGTCCAATTAACATTAAAACAATTTCATCAGATATACACTTTAACCATTAAAGGGTTAGTTCACCCAAAAATGAAAATTCTGTTAGTAATAATTACTCACTCTCATGTTGTTCCTACCCCGTAAGACTTTTGTAATAACTGACAGAATTTTCATTTTTGGGTGAACTAACCCTTTAAATCAACTACTCATTTAACAGACTGCCCAAACAGGGTCATTTTAAAACTAAACCAGTGTGCAAAATCAGTCCAAATAACATTAAAACAATTTCATCAGACACATTTCCCATGAAATATTTAAAACTTTAAAACTATTCAAACTTTAACAGACAGCTCAAATTGGGAACTTTTAAAAAGAAATTCAAGAACTGCTGTTTAAAATTCTAAAAACTGCAAACTCAATTGCCTAAAGGTACCAGAAACAGCATGGATTCCATATTAGTCAATCAGAAGTTCATTTTTAAGTGCAAGCAACTTCGGCCTGGCCTTCCCATCTTCGAGATTAAGCAGCACTTTCTGTATGAACTCAAAAAAAACGGTCAGCTTCTTTGGGTAGCTTATGTGAAGGGCATAGAGTAGCCCAAAAATCAGCACCAGTGCACTAACCCAGGACTTTGCAGACATTACCACCTCATCTTCAAGGACAATCAGAAAATCCTGTGGGTTGAAAGGCAACTTTTCAACCTCTTCCTCAACAGCAATGATGGCAACTGCTGCCTTTTGCGCCTGGTCAAGATCTTCTCTCTAAATGGTTTGGAATAAATCTTTGTTAATGCACGTCTTTACAAATCTACAAAACAAACAGACCATAGTCAGGGCAGACACCATAACTAAATTTTCATGAATGACAACAAAGCCTTGAAAAATGGACATGCTCAGCAAAGTTCAATTGACTGTAATATTTACAAAAACGTAATGCTTCTTTTTAATAATACATTTAACAAAATTGTTAATTAGCACAATTTTATTTGGAAAAATACTAGTACTTTACTAGGTACTCATACTAGGTGTATCAGCTAAATGTTCTAGAACAAAAGGAAAGTAAAAAGATATACAACCTATAGAACAGGCTATGAATCCTATGAAAGGATTAGTTAACTTTTAAATGAATATTAGCCCATGATTTGCTCACCCTCAAGCCATCCTAGTGTATATGACTTTCTTCTTTCAGACAAATACAATCAGAGTTACATTACAAAATATCCTGGCTCTTCCAAGTTTTATAATGGCAGTGGATTGCAACCAAAACATTGAAGCTCAAAAACGTGGATCCATCACGCGACTTCAAAAAGCAGGATGAGTGTGTAAGAAAAATATTAATATTTAACACGTTACAAAGTACATTTCTAGCTGAAGGTCGTTTATGACGGATGGATCCACATTTTTGAGCTTCAATCTGTTGGTTGCAATCCACTGCCAAAACTTGGAAGAGCCAGGATATTTTGTAATATAACTCCGATTGTATTTGTTTGAAGGAAGAAAGTCATATACACCTAGGATGGCAAGAGTGAGCAAATCATGAGCTAATTTTCATTTGAAAGTTAACTAATCCTTTAAAATTAACATCTGTCACAGCCTTATTATTTTAATTTAGAAATCAAATTTAATGTGGAATAAAACTGACTAAGTTTCTGTCAGTAAAATGTGACCCAATTCAGATTTTTTACTCATGTGACACAGATTGGATGTGTTCTATGACCATGTAAACAGGAAAGAAATTGCATGCATTCGGATATTTCAGGCCTTGTAAATATGTGGAAATAAATCAGATATGTGCCAATAAGACTGTCTTGTAAACAGGCAGATCGGATTTTCTGAGGCATTAGGTTACGTCTCCGCCTCAACGGACTTGCTTTTAACTAAAAGATTAAATTGTTGCAATATATTTCATACCTTGTGTGTCTTGAAAACATCTGCAGAGTCTTCTTTTAGATAAACTGGTAAACCTGCCAGAGCAGTAGTTCGTCTGACATGAATGTCATTCTTGTCCTTAAAAGACAAAACACAAAACATAGCATAATTTAATCCCAGTTTGATGATAGTTGAGGTTTGTGCTGCCATATTGTTTTCCTATGGCGGTGAGTGTTCTGCGCACTGTTTATGCGTTTTACCGCCTGCTGCACCTCGCACTTTTGCAGTTGAAAAAAATGCAAGTTTAAGCGGAAAAGGCGCCCGACGTCATTGCCTTTTTTTTTTAGAGCGCTCGCAATTAGACTGACAGGACAGCGGACTCGGTGGTTGCTTAGCAGCATAAAAATGGCAGTGCTATGTGACTCGCGTTTTTGAACCTGAAAAATCCTTTAGGTGTGATCGGGGCCTTAAGGTCTAGAAAGGTAGGATAGACATCACTAAAGTAATCCCTGTGACTCGTGGTTAAACCTTAGTTTATGAAGATACGGATGTGCTTTGTTTGTGGATAATCACAAGTAGGGTCACATGGATTTACTACCTTTCTAAACCTTGATAGTGGTAGTTGTGTAGGCTGTCATTGGAGGGACAGAAAGCTCCAATATTTCAAAAGGTCTTTGTGGCAAACAGGACGAGGCCGAGGGACGTGAGAGAACGGCGCGAGGCCGGTGGCGTGAGTGTTAATGAGCGACACCTGTGAGTACACCGGTCTCGCATCTCTCACGGAGGAGCGGAAGCATAAAGGAGGAGCGACGACGTGGATGATCGAGACCGGTGTACTCACAGGTGTCGCTCATTAACACTCGCACCACCGGCCTTGCGCCGTTCTCTCACGTCCCTCGGCCTCATCCTGTTCGCCACAGTCTTCAACTATGATCTGAAGATGAATAAAAGTCTTACAGGTTTGGAATGACATGAGGTTGAGTAACTGGTGACAGAATTTTCATTTTTGGGTGAACTAACTCTTTAACATTTGTTGCATGGATAACCTTTACACCAACGTTCTCATCCTGTACAGACCTTAATAAGTTAAATTCTACTTACATGTTCATCGTAGTCTCTTAATATTGCAGCCATCTTGTTGCCACTGACACCACCCTTTGCTGCCTTAGCTCTGAAAAGATTCAGAAGCTGTGGAGTATGTTTATCCAGGGAGGAGTAGAATGTCTGCTGCAGATTTTGATTTGTGATTCTGTGAAACTCTGCAATTACCTGCAACAATAAATAGAAAAAAATGTTAGATGAAAAGGCGGTTGTGAATATGAAAATAAAATAAATCACAATGCTTTTCTACACTGCAAGACATATTTGAACACTACAGGGTGCAAAGATGTCCATAAATAAAGTTCACAGTTTTTTTTTTTTTAACTTATTTCATCATTTACTCAACTTTTGAAATACTATTGACATGACTATGACCATTGAAATATGTCAATATTTTGAGTAAACTAATCTTTTAAAAGAGCATTAAAACAAAATGAATTGCAATATACCCAAACAGTAAGATACAAACAATTTCTCTTTGAGAAGTAGACATTAAAAGTAGTTAAAAATAATATCACTTACTTGGGCTTCTCGAAACAAAGCTGGCCATCTTGACATCATTTCCTTAACTGATGGACTGGACTGCACAATTTCTTTTCGTCTCAGTGCAAATGTTTGTTGCATGTGTCGATTTATCATCATGACATCTTGGTCCTTCTTTTTAAGTTCATCCATCATATTTAGACGTAAATCTTCCAAAGAAAGTTCATCTGACCCATGAGGAAGGTTGGGGAGGAAGTTGACTTCTGCTCGTCTAGGGCGTTTAATATTTGCACGACTATGTTCTGCATCTGGATTGCTTCTGCTTTTTTTGCACCCATTGATGGCAACTTCTTGCATTCCTGATCTCCGAAGTTTGCTTCTATAATTACCCATTTTGAACTTCAAGGACACTTTCCATCCATCATGACCGGTTCTTGAGCCAGTTTCCTTCAAACAGGGGTGTTTGTTCACCAAGGCTTCAGCTGCTTGAGCAAACTCAGTATCAATTGGGTATGCCTTGAAGCTGTAAATTGTATCAATCATTCTCTCAAGGATGTTATGTTTTTGATCCCGTGTCAATTTAAGATGCTTTCCTTCTTTAAAATATTCAGAATTGCCCTCTCTCAAGGCAAACTCAACGTCATACGAAAATTTTGGCAGATCAAACACATCAGGCCACCTGCTTGTGCGTTTAGAAGAGGATGATGTGTCCAAAGCCAACACTGTGTCTTCTGTGTCAGTAGAATGGATATCCAGCTCAAGTGTTTTGATGAGCTTCACAGTTGCTTTGGAGGGAAGATCATCAATGTTCTCGAGATCACATAATGCATTTCCAAACTCAGGATCTTCAAACTGTAGCCTAAAATCATAACTCACATTGAGGTTTGTTTTTAGATGCAACATAAGGTCACTGACTGTCTCAGGTCGAGATGGCAAAACTACTTTACGGGTACTCGTAGGATCTATTATAACCCTCAGCTTTAATGTGCTATCTGATGCGCTCATTTCGACTTGGAATCTGTAAGCATAAAAAAATTAAAATAAATCATAAACAGGGGCTTTTGCAGTAATAATAATAATAGTAAATAAAAATTTATATTTTGCCACAAAACTGATCAGCTAATTGGCAACTATCAAGTAATCAAAATTTGTTTTGTAGAAGATGCATCTACAATCTTTAAGGCACTTACAGTTGACCCTCAGGTTTAGTGATCAGCAATGCAGCAGCAGGCTACTCTCGATCCAAGAGTGAGATGAACCTTTTTGTGGTAAGGATTTGTTGGCCTTTTACCCTGTAAGCAGTCAAAGGAATACTGTCATGCAACTCATTTGGTGATCTCACAAAGACCTTTCCTCCACAGTCTGCAACTAACTCATAACTACGCAAGTGTTCTACATAGTTTGATTCAAAGCTCTTCAGCACAAAATAAACACTGTCATTAAACAGTAAAGTGTGCCATATCTCATGAAACTGAGGCAGCCCTCCATCTAGCCCTGTGCAAACAAACATGCCCGGTCTAAATAGGGTACCATCAATGATCACTTGATCAGCAGAGTAAACGGTGTTGCTGTCAGTGATTCCTGATATAAATGCCTGTGCATCTTCTGGCAATGTGGCTACTAAGACAGATTTCATGTTTGTGGTTTGGATTTCAGGCTTAAAAAAGGTTGGAGAGGACAAATAGTAAGCCATCTGCTTTTGGTGTCGTTCTGCAAGCATTTTCAAAACGTTTTTGAAGTTGTTCGCGTCATGCACAATTTTCTTGAAAACTTTGTGCTTCCCTTCAAATCTCATGGTCCAGAGATGTACCAAAGGACCAAAGCACTTAATCAGGTGAGGATAGTGCTCAACGAAATGGTGTTTAGGGCGAAGCACAAAGTTCGGAAACACTTCCTGTAATAGTTGTCTGTGATCAGAAATTTTGCAAGCAAAGTACTGTAGTGTCGCATCATCAAACGAATGACATAGTGATAAATCAACTATGTCTTTTAAATCCATCAAAATGTCCCAACATTTTTCACCCTCTGGGACAGAGTGTCCAATTAGAACAGGCAATAATCTCAGCAAGGTGTGGTTCTCGTGACCATTTCCACCTATTGTGCCCCGGGTTGAAAAACTTTTGGGAATCGGATGTGGACGGTCAGTCTTGTCAGAATGTTCAAAAGGAAAGGACACAATTGCCTTATTGAGATCATCCAAAGATAAATATTTCTTGGAAATCAATGCTTTTAAGCAAAGTGCGATTTCAACAGGCACAACACCTTCAAACAAATCGTGTAATATATCAGGTGGAAACCCTGTGATGGGATGGAAATAAGCAAGGCAATCTGACAGGGCACAAGAACTCTTTACCCCATAATCAACATGATCTCCATCCTTTTTAAGTGCTTGGACTAAGGTGTCATGATTTTCTCTTGTCCTAAACTCACAGTTACCAGTGGTCACTTCTGAAGTCTGTATGTCTGTCTTGGGACTGAGGCAAAATCTGCAAACGTATGAGGAATTGAAACTCTCTTTAAAGCCAGCCAAGCCATGCGCAGCAAGATTGTCTGCCACCACAGCAAAAACTGAACCCTTTACACAGTCACCAAGAGACTCAATGTAAACACCTTCTACTTCAAGAGTCTTGAGATCATTTAGTAAGGGTTCAAGAACCCTAGAATAACCAAAATGTCTCAGGTCATTGGAATTGCATAAAACAGCAAGTTGTATGGTGTGAAGTGCAGAGCGAAATTTAGCTGGAATGTTAGCTAATGCCCAATACACTGCGCACACTTTGTGAATTTTACGAGAAGTACCTAGAGGATTTGAAACCTCAAAATCATCAATGTAAAGTATGAGAGCAAACTTTAGTTTGTCATCTGAGAGGAGGGGATTTTCTTCACAGTAAGTGCCATCCCAAAAAGTTGCATAACATCTATCTTGTGAAGGTGAAGTCTCCAGTACTTTTTCAAGTACATCTGTTTTTTTCAACAACTCCTGCAAACTGGAGAGAATTGGCACATACATGCAGGTGTGATTTGATTCAATGAAGTACTCAACAGGCTTCACAAATGGAAATTTGTGCTCAATATACGTCTTCCTCCTTTTAGCAGTTGAAAGAACTGCATGTTTAGTTGTGGATCTGTGAAGTACATTATTCTCTGACACTGCCTCAACAATGTCATCTACAACTGATTCAGGGACGCAGCACTGGTTTTCAGTAAGTACTCTACTGACAGCAGCTTTTATCAAGGGCTTTGATAACTGAAACAGCTGATCTAATTGTTCAACAATTTCTTGAACAGCTTTTTCAGAGACATGCAATATTGTTTGCATTTTGAGTAACAAAGCTGCCAAACTGTGCTGAAGCAGGTCAAATAATTGACCAGTGTCTAACACAGTTGGCTCCAAGACAGAATGACTTTCAGATACCTCTTGGTTATCTTCAGATCCACTGTTCTGCTGCTCAGAAACTTCACTTATGACTATCAATTCATTATATTCTGAAGCATCGTGGTGCTCCCTCCATTTGTGTGAATTGAATGTGGAGTAATTATTTGTCTGGAAATTACAATTTCTATAAGGACATGTCACCATTTCAATTTTTTTCAAATGACTTCGCAGGTGACAGAACATGTCCTGTTCAACAAATGGCTGCTTCAATGTGCACAAAGGACAGTGGAATTCCATAGACTTTTCACAGCCATGTGTCTCTTTCTTCTCAGGATGAAATCTTGTCAAGTGTATCTTCAGGGAATTATATGATTTGAATGTACACATGCATCCTTCATACAGACATGGTATCGGACATACTGTTGAATGTACAAAATGGTAAAGTCTGTAATGTTTTAACAGACTTAGTCTGACAGAGCAGACAAATGGGCACAGCTTGCATTTCAAAAGCATGACAGTGATCTGTTATTGCGAAATTCAAATTAGAAAACGTGACAAGCACATATTGTCAGTCTTTATAACTAACACTAGCAAACCAATCCGTCATTTTAATCTCATTAAACGGCAACTACGCGTTTTCCTGAGCACCAGAAATCACCCGTTTTGAATTAAAGCTTAGAAAGGAATATAGCTTTCTCTTTAGTTCATAACTTACCGCATAAATGAATGTCAGTCTCCTTTGTGTCAAATTTGCAGTTGTACAGGATACGTTTGTCTATGCCTAACTTTGGGAAGAAAAAAAAAGTATTGATTAATTTTCCCCTGATAAAACCGTACTTTGCTCATAGCATAAACAATAGAATAGGTCAGATTGTAACGTTAGTACCTTTTTCTTTAGTTTTTGCCGCGTGAAAGACGACCTGTGGTTGTCTCCTCAGGGATATCCATGCCCGACAAACACTATGCAAAATGTGAGAAAATACTAAAATATAATTTTTCCACTGACAAATATGTGGTTTACTCACAGCATACTAAATAAAATCATCGGTCAGCTTGTAATGCCTATTTATTTAGTTTTTGCAGTGTTAGTCAATCGGTCTCCTCACTTAAAAATATCCAAAAATGCGCGGGACACGCTTATCTAGCCCAAAATGTGAGAAAACACACACAAATATAAACTTTTCCACTGACAAAACTGTTGTGTACTCACGGCATAATAAATAAAATAATCGGTCAGCTCGTATTGCTTATTTATTTAGTTTTTGCAGTGTTAGCTAGTCAGTCTCCTCACTGAAAAATATCCAAAAATGCGCGGGACACGCTTGTCTGTGCCAAAATGTGAGAAAACACACACAAATATAAACTTTTCCACTGACAAAACTGGTGTGTAACTTACTCACGGCATACTAAATAAAATAATCGGTCAGCTCGTATTGCTTATTTATTTACTTTTTGCAGTGTTAGCTAGTCAGTCTCCTCACTGAAAAATATCCAAAAATGCGCGGGACACGCTTGTCTGTGCCAAAATGTGAGAAAACACACACAAATATAAATTACTTTTCCACTGACAAAAATGTTGTGTACTCACAGCATAATAAATAAAATAATCGGTCAGCTTGTATTGCCTATTTATTTAGTTTTTGCAGTGTTAGCTAGTCAATCAGTCTCCTCACTGAAAAATATCCAAAAAATGCACGGGACACACGTCTGTGCCAAAATGTGAGAAAACACACACAAATATATACCTTTCCACTGACAAAACTGTCGTGTACTCACAGAACATTAACTACTGCCGCTGACCCAAAAAAATAATATCTCAGCTGCAATGTCGCAAAATATGACATGACACAAATTACCGTAACTTAGCTAATCATTCTTCTTAAGATGAAGAGTCACTACAATACAACGTTAAAACGTGCAAGAGTGCTATAAAAAGGATGAAACAGTTTTCCGTTACCTGTTAATTCAAAGGCGAATTCTCTTCATGCCCGCCAATCCTGATTTTGTGACTTGAGAGTTCCGTGAAGCTGTGGGGGATGGGCAGACTATGCCTGTTGAAATAAATGCGCGGGTTTTTGCGAGGGAGAAATGAGAACTCTGTGATGAGTAAAATCAATGACATCACAGGAACCTAAATTTAGGCTTGTAATGAAGCTGACAACTTTAAATGTATTTATTTACGTGTTTTTCATTAGTTATGAAAAGTATAAGTATAGGCCTTATAGAAAAGTAGTTTCTTGAAAATTATTATTTAAAATTATGAAGTAAACCATCCGCTGGTTTCTAATTTACTTTTCACATTATTTTTATTTTCAACCATTAACATAAACTAGATTAAATCAATTCAATTCAACTTAAATCTTTAGAGCTAAAATAACAAATTGGTTATTCATAACTTATTCAGTTTAAGTTCTGAGTTAAGTTCTGAGTTTTTGAGTTAATATCACATTTTTTATTGAGTGAAATTAACTTTTTTTTAAAAATAAGTTAAGACAACTCATTTTGTTTAGTGACTTTCAGTGTTAGGTTTTACAGTGAATTTATGAATTATATTCTCTTGCAAAACAATTAATGAAGTCGATTTGAAAAATGTCAAATTGAACATGAATTTAAAACTGATGCTATTTACCCAGCTAACAGAGAACATTCTCAGAAGGTTCTCTCAAAGTTATGAACAAATGTTTATCCAGTAACGTAATCTTTAATAATGGCATTTTTTTCTGAAATGTTTTAGTTGGATGTTCATATAACATTTTTTAAATGTTTCGGAATGTTCAGAGAACGTTCAAAAGTAACATTCCCATGTTTGAAAAATGATACAATGAAATGTTCCTTTAATGCTTGCATACCCAAGAATAAAAAATAAAAAAAAAATAAAAATTTAAAATAAATGGACCTTTTGAATACTTGTACATTTACATGTTCCTGGTCTTCAGGACAGTCCCTTTTGCTGTTTTGCAGTCCATCGTCTCCTTTGATATGTGATTTAATCTATTCATGATGAATAAAGCACCCCCTGCTTATTAAAACTGTGTTTTTTCTTTTTGAATATATTGTTTCACCTGAAATACATCCGATTGCAGAAGTAAAATGTGAACTTTAACATGCAAATGAGAATTCCTCAGTATTTTATTTCTCTTTAATGACAGCAGAATTTGAGCTTCATGAACAAAACGTGATGATCATGATTTGAGATTATTTTACTAAAGAGCATCTTTTCAATGGAAGCAAGAAAATCTGACGGTTTATGCAAAGTCACATTATCAGTTATGAACCATCAGTTATGGGCCATCAGTTATTCAAAAATTTCTGTTTATTTAACAGGTTTGAATGAAAATAAACCCCCAGATTTTTATTTAACATGCATATGCGGGCTCCCCCATCTTCCCACTGTTCAAAGTAGATTATCTAGGAATCTATGGAAAACTCATCCTCCATATGACATACATTGAGCAACAGTAGTTTACTGATCTACTGCCCTGATTATTCATGGAGCGTTTCAATGTCAGTCTGGTTTACAGTAAAGCTCCATCATATCAACTGCTTCTGTTTGCACATTCAGATCATTAAGCACAGTGACAGATGTTGGTCATATCTGTTTTTTTCCGTTTTTTTTTTACTAAATGTGCAAAGTTACCAGAAAGGAAAGGAAAATCCACCCGCAGGAATTACCTGTAATGCATAACCAGAATTTCATTCATCTAGAAAAGTAGGTCAAGGAAAAGGACAACAATACAGAATTATTTTAAGAGCTGAAACAAAAAGATCAAATTTCTGCTTGAACCCAGAACATTCCCTTAAGTGTCACACATCAAGCGTCAGTTCTGGCAGGTCACGTTAGTCGAGCTCGCGTCAGCTGATACACGTCTACCTATAGGAATACGACACCTATCACTGTATATATAAGCTCCTTCAGTGTTCTCAGGAGATAATTACCCTCCTCCCTCCCCAGCTCCTCCTCTCGTCAGTCAGGATTTGGCATTACCCCTGAATCAGACTAAATTCTCCAATCATGTTGTACAACCCGATCACACTAAATGTGTCTTTATAGCACGCATGTGTACTCGTGTAATTTATACGCTAAAGTGAGTTTTTACGTGCATATGATACGCATTGGTTGGTTAGGGTAGGTTTAGGTGTGTGTGGGGTGCGTGTGTATTATACACTTGGGTAGAATTAGTGGTGTGGGGTGCGTGTGTATTACACGCAAATGAACTGCGTGCCAAATGCACGCGAAAAACTGCATCTCATATGCACGTAAAAACTCATTTTCGCGTATATATTACACGACATACACCATGCGTGTTATAGAGACACATTTACGTGAGAACAGGCTGTGTACACTTTTAGAAAAAAGGGTTCATTGGGGTTCTATGTAGAACCATAGGGTTCTTTACTCAACTCCAAAGAACCTTTTCTGCTAAAAAGGTTCTATAATGACAAGAAAGAACCCTTTTGTCACAAAGGTTCTTTATAGGCTATTATTCATTCATATATTACATTATTCTGCAACATTTTGTAGTTGTAATTAAATTATTGTTTATTAATCTGTTGTAGTAACTTAATATCACATTTTAATCATGCTGATTTTTGGAGGAGAAAAACTGAAATGGCACTCTTCGTGTGATATTGATTAACGACATAAAATGATATAAATATATACATTTTCTAACCCCCATATCTTGAATTTTGTGATCATTCACATGCATTCATAAATACATTTTAGGGTCTTGATGTTTGTCAATAATATGAAATATTTAATCCGGAAAGGACAAAACACATGATAATGAATGAACCCCTAAAAGGTTCCATATAGAACCTTTTAGGGGTTCCAAATACGTAGCGCCGATAGAACCTTTTCTTCTAAGAGTGTACTTTAAAATCTTGAATTCATTTCTGCTGTCCATGCTAGGCTGCCATACCGCCAATCCGACCTGTATGATCATTGTCAATCGTATTTGACGATAGTGATCCTAACAGAATTGTTTTACATTCAACAGAGAGAACAATACAGTTATAATAAGAAATGGATTTGTGTGCCTTTGTTCCACAGTTTTGCAGATTGGAAACTGATTCTGTCGATACCAAAAGCCTTTAGGCCTGAAGTTACAGCTGACAAGAAACCTTTCAAGCCTAACAACATATCTGTGCGCTAAGTGTTTAGTGTTCTCTGTTTACTTCCAAATTAATGTATTTATGCTGAATGTTTGTCTTAACACTTTTATTGATTCATTTTTCATAGTCTTTTATTATTTTGCAACTTATTTTTTGGAAGAGAGAATATATCACACAGTGTATCAGTTTTACTATAATTCTTGTATTTTGATGAAGCAGAAATGGTGCCAGTTTTGAAGTTTTTAGTTTTAATACAGACAAAGTATTATACCTTACCTAAACAACCAATGACTAATCATTATGATCAAAGCCAAGCGTAGAAGATTGATGAGGATAAAGAGCACGTGCCCTGAGGTGAAGGAGCTGTTTTCCCCTTCAGTCTCTTTGGAGAATGTTTCATTTTTATCAGGCTGATCAGAATGTGAACTTCAAACGAGAACTTTGTACAAAAAAAGGACTGTGTGTCTACATGTACAACAAGACACTGATGTTGCTTTCAGCATGCAGTGTGCGAGTTAACCCGACTGATTAGTTTCTTTTAGATTAAATATGAATTCACACGGAATTTGACCACTGGATTATACAAAGCTTTTCTTCTTACGGGTGAAAAGCATTTTATTGTACTCACGAAGAGGAATTTTTAGCCGATGACACATTTCAAAGTAGAGCAAAGGGTTTATATTGTCTATCTATGGGAAACGCCTCATGGCATTTACAGGCAATTTTTATGTTTTGTTGTGCATTAAATATCAGTTGATTGACAGATATTTCACTTATTTGAAAGGTGTCCAAATTTCATTTTGCTCTCTTTATAATATGTGGAAGTCGAAATGTATAGGCCTAGATTTTGTAATGTAACCATATTTACAATCTGGTCAAAATATAAAAAAATATTATACATGCTGCATTTTTTTATTTTATTCTTTGTGCAGACGGTCAGATGATCATCTCAAATCACGCTGGAGAACATGATCATCAGGTTGTGTTCATGTTGCTGTCATTAAAGCAGAAGTGGAACATAAAAAATAATAAGACTCTTTATGCACAGATATAGTGACCAAACTCATCAAATGTCATCAAGCACCTCATTACATCTGCCTCATTTAACTAAATGTATCTTCCCACAGTACACTGATTATTACGTGTGTCTGAAAGAGGTCCATGTTTCAGTGTGGTAAACCCCAGAGTTCCCAGTGTAAGCTGAGTGTGCTCCGAGTTCCCAGCGCTAACATCATGACGGCACGACTCCTCCCTGATCCACACACTGATCCACACACTGATCCACACACTGATCCACACACTGATCCACACACTGATCCACACACTGATCTGCCTCTGAACCACTGCAACCGGGACACTTTCACGATACTGGGACTGTGAAGCAGATGTGACGAGGAGTCTGTGACAAATCACCATGATATATGAATGTGAAAATTAGCACAGAAAGATAACAATGGGAATGATTGAATGGAGTGGAAATATTTTAATATATAGGCTACAGTGATTTGCCCTTACAAGTTTGATTAAACCAAAATATGAGGAACATATTTTTAGATTTCAAATATGAGGGAAAAACAAAACACTAAACTTGGTTAAGGTATTTTATCTGACAAGATTATTTGGCAAAAAAATGCAAACCATACAGCTACAGGTTTTATTCTATGCAACAACAAAAACAGGTATAGAAAAAATAAAAAGCTCACAGGTAAAAGCGTACACTGACTACAACATAATCGGTTATGAATATTTCATTGGTTTCTCTTGTTTTTGCATGTGTTTAAAATGTGTCTGCATGACAGCCTGGCCAAAAATTTAATTATGTCCGTGCAGTTTGGCATGTTTGATTGCGTTATCATCACAAATAAAACTATTGAGTCCCAGCAATATATTGATGATATGTATTTGCACAATATGTGCATGTCTGTGTAACATGATATTCATTTCAACAAGGATGTTGCAATTTAATGTGTATAAATATAATTAAAATTTCGTCTTATATTAGGGAGTAAAAGGTATTAAATATAATTTCTTTTACTTTTTTAAAGTTTAGATTTTTTATTTACAAAACGTGCATAGGGCACAATGAAAATGTAGGCAACTTTTTTTGTGTGCGGTTGATTACGTCATTATGCCCTGGTGGGAAATGGCGGGAATTAATTAAAGATGACCTTGTTGAGGCCGTCATTTCCACTCAACGGACAGTCGGATGGCAACCTTCGCTTACTCACATTTGTTTTAATTCACTGCCGTGGTAATGGTTGTTATAAGGCAGCCTTTGGCGCTAAAGCCTCCTCATTAATTAAAAGAGCATCATGGGTTTAGAGAAGCTCAGAGGCAGATGTTAAGTTGCTCAGGGTTGTCAAACACTCACTGCTTGTGTATCGTGTGTTTATCTGTCTGGAATAACCTCAAGACATGGATATCGTGAGCAGCAGCATTTCCATATTCCATTAGATGTGTATAGGATTGAACATGACCTGACCTATGTGCTTTATAAGGCTTCAAGTTACAATTAGAGTTAATTGAGAAAGTTTTTCTTTTTCAGATACAAAAATGTAATTATTTAGCATTTGGCGAAAACACGAATGAGCTCTCTTTAATCTCTAAATACTCTCTTGAATCTGTTTCTCTTAGAAAGCAGTGAGAAGCTCCTGGTCTCAGATGTTTCTTCTGAGAGAAAGACTTCAGTCATCTTCTTCAGTAAGTGTCTTTCAAAAATGTCTCAGATTTCCGAGATACCAAAGTCTGCAAGCAAATGTCAAAATATGAACAAACATTTCTCCTCAGATTCTTCGGGATCATATGATCAGAGTTATCCACATTCATGTGATAGTTTACACTCTTACTGCATGTCAGTCATTGTCTAATTTGTGCATCGCTTTATTTTCTTTCGAGAGAAACATCTTCACAATCAATGAGCAATATATTTTTCCTCTGGGCAGCAAACGCAAACCATAATCACATTTCCAGATTTACAAGATTCCAATTCACCAGACATGTTAAACAGGCCTGTACAATTAATATAACCGTAACTACATTTTTTGTAAAGGATCCTTTTAGTTAGTTTTCTTTTTGAGTTGATTTACATTTATAGGCTGGTCAAATGAGTTGCTGTCAAAGTAAGTTTTATAGATATGTAAAAAACTAAATTAAACAAAAAACACCTTTTCACTTTATTTTCTTCTCATGTAGGCTCTTTGTGAAGACCACCCTCACAGAGAATGAGAGCGCTCTCTAGTGGTCATTACTAACCACACAAACAGCACAGCGCTTTTGGGGCTGTTTCCACCAGGTCAGACTTACTCACATTCTGTATTTTATGGGAATATTATGCAAAGTGCATAGCAGCATCTGTTTTGACTAGCTATATTTGCTGATTTTGTTTCAAACTGAAAAAGCATTTGCATATTGAAATATACCATATTAAAAATGTCTTGTTCAGGATTGTTTGCATATGGGAAATCAACATGTCATGCGGTGTGATATTCTACACCACACTAAAAACTATCTTCAATAGTATGTTTGATTAACAAATGAACTAGTGAAGACAAAAGGGTGGTAAAAACATAATTTAGGGATTGTTCACCATAACATTTTTTACTTAAAATTTCATTTTTTTAAAGTATGTTATGCTCACCAAGTGTGCAGTTATACAGTAAAGACAGTAATATTGTGCAATGTTTTAGAATTTAAAATAACTGTTTTCTATGTGAATATATAGTAAAATGTAATTTATTCCAGTGATCAAAGCTTCAGTCTTCAGTGTCACATGATCCTTCAGAAATCACTCTAATATGATGATTTGCTGCTCAAGAAACATTTCTGATTATTATCAATCATGATGATTTTTTCAGGATTCTTTAGGGTCAAAAGAACAGCATTTATTTGAAATAGAAATCTTTTGTGGCATGTCTTTACTGTCCCTTTTGATCAATTAAATGCATCCTTGTTGATTAAAAGTATTAATTTTATTTTTTTTTTAAAGTCAAACTTTATGCACAGTATGCATGGATATGCCTGTGTGTGCATGTCCAAATGAATCAGTCCTGGAGGTTCATAAAACAACACAAATGCAATAAAATATTAGTTTGAAGGGGCAACGACACTGAGCACAACAATGGCCGCTACAAATGGCTCTCCAATGGGAATTCCAAGGTTGTCCCAGACCCGTTTGTTTGCATGATTGAGATGGGGTCAGCCGAGGTATGACTTCTGCTCCTCAGAGAGTGTTTCAGGCTGGGCCGTTGAATAGCCGTCCTGGCCTGTAATTACCGGGTCCATTGCCTAGCCTATTGTCATGCATAGACGAGCAGGCACGACCCAGGGAGCACAGACAACATGCCAAACTAAATGTGGGGTGTGGCGGGTCACCTAGATCACCATCTCCTGATAATTACCCACAAGCCCCAGTTAGTAAAGGTGGAGGGGTCTGGGGGAAGGCACTGGTTCCCACACAAAAGAAAAAATGACAATAAACACATAGCTACATAAGGACTCGTCTTACCTTGCCCTTTTCTCCTCCCTTACAATAGAACTGACTCATTTATTTTGCTTTATAATTACCATGAGTGAGAGCAGGTACGAGTCAATTGCTACACAAGTCCAACCCTTCAAAGCCAAGATTGGCTGACAAAGGAGAAGATCGCTTTTGTTAAAGGTGTCAGCGTCCACATTTCACAATGTCGTGCAATCGATTTCAAACAAATATGTATTCTTGAAATATGTTTTTGGAAACAGCCAACACTGTTTGATCGTGGGATGAAAGTTGTGGCACATCCCGTGTGGTTTTCCTTATACTTTATATAAGGCATAAAACCACTTTCTAGTCTCCTCAGGGCAGCAGTTACCAGGTGAGCCCAAAGAGTATAATTAACTAAGACTGTTGCAGTTAAAGAATATACAGCGTGTCAGAGAGGCTTCTGTCAACTTTGGCCTTTGGCTGAAAACAGGGATTAAATTAGTCATAGGTTCCTCTTTGTGCATGTGCACAACTTTTGCACGTAGCCAGAAGGCCTGTGTTATGAAGATAGGTAGATAGATAGATAGATAGATAGATAGATAGATAGATAGATAGATAGATAGATAGATAGATAGATAGATAGATAGATAGATAGATAGATAGAAGGATAGATAGAGCCAGCGCAAAAACAATGAGAAGGAGGCAGAAGAACAAGGCATCTAAACACATTGACATTTGCTTTAGATTTAGGCTGGACGTCTCATGCAATCTCTATCATCTGGTGAGGATTGGTTTGAAGTGCACAATGAGCCTCTGTCCCATGCATGCTTTTTTCTTGTTTTTACTGTTTTCTTTTTGTAAAGTGGTGGCACATGAGGAGGGGCCGGTTGGACGTTTTTACTCCATTACGCTTTAATCATCTTTGTTTCTAGCAGTTCAGAGACAAAGCGAGAAGCTTTTCTTCTCCTGGCTCTCTCCTCCTCTCTTTTAATCGGCTCTGTCAACTCAAAGCAGCACATTCAGATATGATCCCTTTTAGTGTTTATTTACCCCTAAACAGCCAGATAAGCATATGAAGGGAAACGTCCTGAGGGCTGAAGGCTGCGAGAATCAGAGAATACCTGAATCAATACAAAGGGAACAGAGACGATTGTTGTTTGCGTGTCTCCAACAGCAGCTGCGCGGAGAACGAGGAATATAATGAAGCGAGGTGAGATATTAAGTAAATTGCCAGAACCAGGGCCTTAGCGTGACAGCGCTGACTTTGTAGACTCAAGTGCTGACTGACAGATACGTTTGCTTGTCTTCTTTTGTGTAAAGTAAGGATGAGAGTCAGTGAGAAGGAGATGGGGTCCGGTTGCCTTGTCTCTCAGAACATGACAGCGTCGCCTCTGGCCTTCGCTGAGGATGCCGAGTATCTTTTACAAAGTCAATCAAAATATATCCATAACTTCGCTCTACTTGTAGACAAATATATTTATATACAGCACTGAATTGGCCCCGAGAAAACAAGTATTCCTGAGAGATTTCTCTTTTTGAACTCGAGACTTTCATGCATTTAACCATATAAAGCTACTTTATCATATTTCATACTCAAAATTTCATAATTAACTTTAAACCTGCTGCACGCAATCTACTACATGTCTTCTGTCGTCTGATTGATAGTTGGCAAGCAAAAGGTCTTTTAGTATAGTTGCACAAACGTCCATCTTCAGCTCGTGCTTCACAATTCTTTTTGCGGTGAAGAAAACGTAAGGATAATGTTTACATTGTTAGTAATATTTCAAAATGAACACTTATTGGACTGAAGCAACTTTGGTTTACTTGATTATCAATACATATTTTATTATAGAAATGTTGAAATGTGAATATCAAATATGATCATCAGGCTTTTATGGAATGTTTATCTCTCAATCATTATTGTATTGCATTGCATTATGTTTTTTAACTTTTCATAAAACTAAGCATTTAAATATCCTCATACTAAGACATATTATTGGCATGCAGATATGAGTGATAACTGATATTTATATGCATTTTATGTAAGCAGTTTGTTGGAGTGTTATAAAGATCTCACTGATTTACATGACAAGCATCAGAATTTCATACTTTTTGGTCATAAAAATACCAACATCTGCATGAAATTGCATATTTTTGTTCTTTGGGCATCTGAATAAAACAGAGCCGTTTTTGCTCCTTGAGGTTTTTTTTTATCTAAAGGTTCATTAAACTGTTCCATTTAAAAAAATATTTTTTTATGAAAAAATTTTTTCTTCTAAAACAATACTTTAGAGAAATATACTTTAGAGACTGCATATTGAGATCTCTTGACTTTTGATTGAAGACTATTTTGTCAAATCTTAGCAAATCCCGAGTTTGAGACAGTAATGAGATCTTTTCTCTGTGTTTTTTTCTCTCATGATCTAAGCAGGTTATTTCAGCATCTTTCACCACCATGTGTTTGTGCTCAGACAGTAAATCTTCATGAGCCTCAAAAACATGTACTTCCAGAAGAGCAATGCATTTGCAACTTGCAAATGCGGGTGCAATTTGCAAAATGAATTCATTAGTAAATGTAAATTGCAAACGGCTTAATGTATAGTGCATGCATTGTTAAAAACAAAGAAGGGAAGCTTGCCTCAGGAATGCATGGGTTTAATTAATGGGCCAAATATGTCACCTATTTGAAAAAAAGGCTTTTCTTGTGAAGTGAAGAAAATAGGGCTGTAACCACATCATGAGGTAATTGCAGTTTGGCAGGTGTGTCATACTGAGCAGAGATAGAGCGCCCAACAGGATGCAAATGAATTTCGGCCCGGGGCGCTTCCAGTGCGATGCATTCAAGGCAATTAAGACTCTGCCACTTTCTACAACAGGGGTCAGATTCCCTACAGATCATCCCAATATGACATGAAAGATCTAAGAGAGCAGCTCGGCGTGTCAAAACTCGACGTGAGCCGCTGCGGCGATGAAAAGGAAGAGTTGGATGAACCTTGATAGGCAGAAATCTGGGAAACAAAAACACGGTCTTCTTCTGCCAAGAAAAAGGAAGGATTAAAAAAGGAAGGCCGTGTCTTTTGTAGGTTATGCAACTGTGTTTGCATGGGAAGGAGTTCAGATGATAATGAAACAATTAAAGGCTTTAAGGGTGACCTGTGCATAAATCAAATGAAGAATGCCGAAGTTAAGGACCTGAAGTCTATCTCATTCTCTTTATAGGGCTTGACTGGACTGATTACACGGTTACCCCACCCCAAACCCTTTCCTTCCCATGATGCCTCAGGCCACAACGCCACACCCCGCACCAGCACTCCCCCCTCCTGAGTGGGACGGTCTCTGTGCAGGTGGGAAGGGTAATTAAACTTTTACATCGACTCGCTACTCTGGTGTAAATCAGCTTACTGTCATGGATCCATTCTGCTGGAAGAGCACGGCATGACTGGAGGAGTTCAAACGATATGGCTAATAACACAGCCTTTCATTGTTTACAGACCCTCATGTTGTTCCAGACTCATATGACCCACACACACACACACACAGCATTTAGCTCAAATGCTAGGAAAAAGGTCCACAAATATTTTTACAAATAATGACAAAATATATATATTTTTTATAAATAACAAAAATAAAAATGTGTGTGTGTGAAAGAGATTTGTAATTACAAATGCACACACACATATATAAATATACATATACATATACACAGACACACACTTGTATATACATTTTATATTCTTCTAATTATGCAATCCACATTGCGATCATCCCACATGCTCAGTTTGCTGCGAATATTACTATTTTGGCAAGTATTTACTACTTAGTTAAAAGAATATAAAATGAATGTACATTTGTATTAAAAAAATCAAGTTTGAAATAATTTTCCGACTAAAATATATACATACTGTATATATAAAAAGTTTTACACACACATGTGTATATGCTGAAGTAATTATGTATGTTTGTGTGTGTGTGTGTGTGTGTGTGTGTGTGTGCGCGCGCGTGTGTGTGTGTGTGTGTGTGTGTGTGTACACAATTTGAGCATGTGGGATGGTTTGAATTAAAAATCAAGTTTGATATGATGTTCTGACTAAAAAAAATGTTATTCAGCATGCTTCTATTCCTCCCAACTTGCTTATTTATCATTGTTGTGATTTGCATAGTGCAATCCAACTGTTATGGGGTCAAATGGATATCACAGATGGCATATTCTGTTCCAACAGGGTTTAGTAATTGCAAATCATGTATTTTAGCGTTGACATGATTAGCATGCTTCTGTTTGCTTCAAAGCTGTCTTCTTGCAGCTGTGTTGACACTGATGAATTTACTAGTGAAAGGCCCGGGGCAGACCATCACATCACTGGGAATAGCTCACATGCCTCGCACTGCTCTGAGTGCCAAATCATATCTGTGCCTTGATGTTAAAAGTGCATGAATAATGCCTTGTTTCTTTCGTTTTGACCTTTTCTCTGCTACAGGTTTTGATTTCAAACCTGTTTTTAAGAAAGTTTTGTAAATGTGCACTTCTCTAAAACAAATCCGGTTGTATGCAGTTGGGAGATAAAAATAAAATAAAAAAAAACTATTCCATCAACTCTCAAAACCATTTTAAGATAACCGTCAATGAAAGAATATGCTGACAGCGCAAGGCAAATATGTACTTATGGGCCATTTTGTTTGACTCATATTTGTTTGACTCATACTGTTTTGTTTGACTCATATTTATGCCATAAGTTATGGCATAAATATGAGTCAAACAAAACACCTCAGGATGTTTGCAAATGTGTTCAGAAGGAAGTAATATATTATAGAAATAGATTTTATAGCTATTTATATATATATACTACCGGTCAAAAGTTTTAGATCAGTACGATTTTTTATGTTTTTAAATGAAGTCTCTTCTGCTCACCAAGGCTGCAATTATTTGATAAAAAAAACAACAAAAAAAACAGTAATATTGTGAAATATTATTACAATTTAAAACAGTGGTTTTCTATGTGAATATATAGTGAAGTGTAATTTATTCCTGTGATCAAAGCTGAATTTACAGCATCATTACTCCAGTCTTCAGTGTCACATGATCCTAAAGAAATTATTATAATATGATGCTCAAGAAACATTTATGATTATTATCCATGTTGAAAACAGTTGTTTACATTTTTATTTCAGGATTCTTTGATGAATAGAAAGTTCAAAAGAACAGAATTGATCTGAAATGGAAAGCTTTTGTAACATTAATCACTGCATTCAAAAGTTTGGGGTCAGTAAGAATTTATTTTTTATTTTTGGGGGAAAGAAATTAGAAAATACTTTTATTCATCAAGGATGAGTTAAATTGATCAAAAGTTACAGTAAAGACATTTATAATGTTAGAAAAGATTATATTTTAAATAAATGCTGTTCTTTTGAACTTTCTATTCATCATAGAATTTTGGGGGAAAAATGGCACACGACTGTTTTCAACATTGAAAATAATAATTTATGTTTTTTGAGGATAAAATCATCATATTAGAGTGATTTCTGAAGGATCATGTGACACTGAAGACTGGAGTAATGATGATGAAAATTCAGCTTTGATCACAGGAATAAATTACACTTTACTGTTTTTATCAAATAATTGCAGCCTTGGTGAGCAGAAGAGACTTCATTTAAAAACATAAACAATCTTACTGATCTAAAACTTTTGACCGGTAGTGTATATATTGTAGTGTGTTCACACACCCATCTCACACTGAGCTGCTCATTTGCATCACATAGAGAATGTTATAAACTTCTCACCAAATATGAGTGTGTAATCATTTCAATTTCCCTCCAGGAGACTGAATATGTAAAATACTAGAATTCTCTTTTTTTTATTTTTAGAAAATTAATTATGATTACTTTCAAGCGTTTTTAATCTGAATATAGTAAAATAAGGAAAGAACAAAATATTATATCTATTGATTCTATGGAACTGGTAAAGTTCAAGGAAGAGGAAACAAGAAGTAAAGATCCTCTTGTCTGATACGTGTAACATCAAACTGTGCCGAAGCTGGTGTGTCGAAGGGTGTTTGCATACATATATATTGACTATAATGCGCTTGCCTTCCGGGTCCAACACTTCGGCTCAAACGCGGCTTTAGAATCACACTAGATTTTTTTTTTCTCCAGGATTCTTTGTTGATTTCAATGTTAAAAAGAACAGCATTTTTAACAGCAAAAGAATAATTATTTGTCTGGTTTGGTACTGTCTGTACTGTAACACACACACACACACACACACACACACACAATGTAACGCACTACTTTTCATAGACACTAAGTAACGCTGACAGTAACTTTTAGGGAGTAATGCTATATTGTAGCGCATTACTTTTAAAAGTAACTTTCCTCAACACTGTGTTTGTGTGTGTGTGTGTGTGTGTGTGTGTGTGTGTGTGCATATGTGTATATAGGGCCTATGTGTGTGTGTGTGTGTGTGTGTGTGTGTGTGTGTCTGTGTGTGTACATTTGTGCATGTGTATATAGGGCCTATATGTGTGTGTGTATGTGTGTGTGTATATATATCACATTGAATTCAGGTGTAGGCATTTCTGTGCAAAAAAAAATTCTATGCCAAATCTGTGTCTTGAACATACAGTCTTGTTGTTGCAGTACGCTACACACCATTGTGAAGTGTTCTGTTGTTTAAGTTCACTTAAGCCTGTAGAAATGCAGTCTGGCTTAATTAAACTCCTGTGAGTTCTTCAGAGATCTCTGTCAGTCGTAATTGGTGCGTGATTATCTCGTTTCTTGGCTCACGCTGAGCCGATTGCGAGTGTCATTCATTAACACAGGACGTTTCTTTAAAAGTAGTGTATAGGGAGCTGCCCCAACAAGTTATGCAGAGCGAGAGGTTAGAAGTGTATGTGTGTTTGTCATGTGTGTCAACTCTGTCATATGGTGTCGAGTCTCATTTAAACAAACTCTCCATGCTCCACTTAACAGCTATGAAAAGTAAAAGTATAAAGCATAATAACAAACACCCTCCAGGTTTACAGTCATTGTTTTGTCGTGAGTATTGTCTCTCAGTGCGCTCTATTAGACTCACACAAACACACGAGCTGACACCTGATCGCTCTTCTGCACGCCTAACAAAGAAAATATAAGCAGGGACGCTGGTCTAATCAAAAGTACTAATCGGCTAAAAATGCTCTTTTCACTCTCAGAAAAAAAGGTACAAAAGCTGTCACTGGGGTGGTACCTTTTCAAAAGGTACACTTTTGTTCTTTTTAGGTACTAATATGTACCATTAAGGTACCAATATGCACCCTTTAACCAGAGGTGGAAAGTCCAGGGGTCAGAAAGTAAAAGTCATGCCATATTTTTATTTCACCCACAGCAAAAACTCCAGTGTTAAATTAACTTTCCTGGGAGTTTATTTGGATCCAGACACAAAGAGTGTTAAAGTTAATGAGATAATTAAGTGATTAATTGAGTGATGATTGAGTATTATTGAAGACACCTGATGTTAACAAGCAGAATTACTGAAGGAGAACATCACATTTTTTAAGTCGCCATTGTGGAGATCAGTGTGTGTTTTAGTTGGGCTCTTGACCCTTAAATCATTAACTTTAAATGTTGTTTAAATGTACATGAGTTATAACAGCCAGATGAACAACAAGGAAAGCTGATGAGGTGGTGTTGGTTATGTTATGACATAATCATCATTTGACACAAACATTTGTAGAGTTTAACATTTTGAGTAATTTAAATATTATCCAAAAGATTTCTTAAAAGCTGTTCTATTCAAAATACTTTATGGGCACACACAGTCATCAATGGTGACAATTATATAGCATGTTGCAGTGCATTCTGGGGGCCACCAATCAAAACTCATTCATGGCTCCCATCATGCATTGCGGTATGAATAAATTATTATCTGAATTGTCTTAGTAAGTTCCTTTTCCTAATTGAATATTCTGTTTGTCACCATTGTTGAGATTCATACACTGAATCTTGATGTCTGTGTGTGCCTTAAAGAAAGATTTTTATTTATTAGAACAACTTTTAAGATATAATTTAGTTTATATTGAGAAATCTGGATCTAGTGTTATAGAATCACTGTGATGCTGTTATGATCATTATACATTTAAGTCAGAGAGTAGGCGCTAAACGAGTTCAGTGAATCAAGTCAAATGATGATTATGTTTAAACATGATCTACAACATCTGATCACCTTTCCTCTTTATTCATCCAGCTGTTAAAACAGCCAAACAAAATCTTAAGTTAAACATTTAAAGGTCACCTGCCCAACTAAAGCAAACACTGATCGCCACAATGGTGACTAAAATATAGATTTTCTCCTTCAGTGACTCTGCTTGTTAACATCAGGTGTCTTCAATAATGCTCAATCATCACTCAATTATTCACTTAATTATCTCATTAACTTTAACACTCTTGTGTCTGGATCCAAATAAACTCCCAGGAAAGTTCATTTAACACTGGAGTTTTTGCTGTGGGTGGAATAAAAATATGGCAGGACTTTTACTTTCTGACCCCTGGACTTTCCACCTCTGCCTTTAGGTACAAAAGTGTACCTTTTCAAGAGGTACCGCCCCAGCGACAGCTTTTGTACCTTTTTTTCTGAGAGTGTTGCATTCAAAATAAAATGTTATTGTAGGAAAATTATTTGATTGTTATATGTATGCATAATGCACTTTTATGTAGAAAATGCAAATACTCATTTGGGATATCAGAGTGATAAAATCTCATTTGTGAAATGGGCGATGAGTTTTTCACATGCTTCTAAATCATCATGTTTGTGAAAATATTGAAGCATTAATCGGTAAATCTTCTTTACTTGTACACACACACACACACACATGTAATCATAAATTACTTGATTTAATAATTTGCCACTGAGGTGAGGAAAACAAAGTCTTAATGGCTCATACAATTTTGCTTCAAGTAAGTTTCTTATTATAATGATGTTATAAGACAAAGTTCTCGCTCTGCATCCGCATATGGCAGTCTCTGTGTGGCCCTCTTTCCCCCCAGAGGAACCACAGGACCCGACTTATAATTATACTCTTTGAGCACATCCAGGCCTTACCGTAGTAAAACTCTTTCTCAGAAGGGCTTGAGATCTCCACAACTCTCCTGCATTGAAAAACACAAAGCTACATGTGATGGAACATACTGCCTCAATGAATCACAGTTCGGCTTTGTTTACAAGGGACTGTCACACTTTTGAAAACGAAACAATAACTTTAGATACCACCTTATTATATTAGCGGCATCCTTTCATGCTGTGTAACAAACCGCCAGTTTCCATAGTTGAATGAACGTCTGTTCATTCTTTAAACAATGTGAACATTCATCTAAATCCACAAAGCGCTTTTTTTATTATCACATGTGACAACGCTACAAATACATCAAACATGGTTATTTCGATAGTCCACATTAGAATGTAAATACCTATTTCAACTAACTCAGAGTATTAGTAGACTGTTGGGTTATGCTTCATATTAGTAGAGTAAGTTGACATGTACTTGCAAAGTTACTTGCAGTATTAACGTCCAGGGTTCTCAAGTTTGATCAAAAGATTGGAGTGATATCACATGCGGTTAGGGGAGGAGCCCTAATGGAGCCCCGCCCCCACCCATCCCCGCCCCCAATTTTACACATTGTTCATAATTACCCAGCAGCACACATTGAAATTGTAACAATTGGTAAATCTGATAAATGACAGAGCAATAATTCATCACATCAAATATACTCCTTAATGTTATATTTCAAAATTACAAATATAAAAAAATTACACAAATATAACAAATTGCTTCAAACAGTTTGGAAAAACAAATATTTTTGCATTTTGAATGTGTCTAGTCTTAAAGATAAAATCCTAAAGATTTTAAAGATAAAATATATATTTTTGCTTTTTCCCTGACATCTTTGAAAAATGCAAAATGATTAATGTATGTTTTGACAGGATATAAAATATTACCCAGAGCACTCTGCTTTAATACATGTAGCCTTAATGTAATTAGAAATACTATTAATACAGTATAATATATAATTAAAAATAAAATGAAGAAATACATCTTCATTCCTTCCCATAACATTTCCCTTAGTTTCAGATAACGTAAGCTAGCCAAACTGAGCCAAAGCTTCTGGCCTGGTTGCAAAGTAGTTGTATAGTTTTTGACTGCATCAATAATAATGTACACGATGGGCTAACGTTATATATTAAATGTTCTAGCCTAAAAATGTTAGATGAGCTTTCTTCCAAATTACCTTCTCCATCACGACCATAGGATCACGACGCATGTTCGCGCAATGTTGTTGGTTACCTAGTAACGAAACGAACGTACGGTGGCCGAGAATGTTCCATCAACTTCTGTGTGTTCGCGCATCTATGTTGCTTTGTAATGAACGCAATCTGCTGAGATACGTGCTGGCGGCAGGAAACTTCACTTTGTGTGGCTGCGCCTCGTATACAACGTTATATATAAAGCTTGCAGGACAACTTGGTTGGCATTGCCTTTTCACCGTGAGAAATACACGGTGTGGCGTGTGAGCGTGAGTACTGGTTGAATTGCGTGTGTCTCACGGCCAATGCGTGAGACTTGAGAACCCTGAACGTCTGTTGGGGAGCATAACACTTTCAGATATTAAACAGTATTAGACCCCTTTTCAGTTGGTAAACATGGTGACGTTTTTATGTGGGCGGAGCTTAGGTGGAGGCAGAACGATCCGTCTAGCCGCTTCACTAACGCTAGTTTGCATGTTTTGTTAGCTTGTTTTTTAACAATGACGGGAGAAAATCTGATTTTATTTTAATGTGCAAGGTCACTCACTATCCAGGACCGCGATTGTTATTTGCAAAAGTTCATTTTAACGGACGGACCCAGATTGGCCGACCCGTAACGTTACACCCTCGGTCAATGGGACGATCTGACAGGATTAACGCTCCCTCCGGTTGAGTGGCCGGTGTTGTGCCGAATTTCGACCCCCTGCCAAATTATTACCCCCCTCGTTGAAGTCAGTACCTGATTGCCTAATCCTAACCCCACCCCTAATCCTAACCCCTCCCCCACAACTAATCCTAAACCTACCAATGCTAGGGGGGTAATAATTTGGCAGGGGGTCGAAATTCGGCACAACACCGGACTTCTACACCTGATAGAGAAACAGAGCGTAAAGAGAAACTGAGGGCATATAAATCTTTAGATGCCTATAACTATGTGACGAATGCTCATGTACAAGACTCGTGTGGTTCGATCCGCAGTTCTGCCTAGCAGCGCCAAGAAGACGACCATGTTGAGTGACATTACGGTGCAATTTTAATGATGTGAATATTTTCTAGAAATAAAAATTCCAGATACAGCATATTCATTTTTCATCGATTCTTGCACCCAACAACACAACAAGAGGACATTTAATAATAATAATAACAATTTAAGCTCCTTTATTGTGTAGCCGAATCTGTGCTGGTTTGTATTGGCCGCCTCCAGTTTTCCTGTTGTTTTGCCTCCAGCTAGCGCCGTGACGTAACTGTGACGTCAGCGCAAAAGGGGTCTATACTCTAATTTGGTCGAAATAAAGTGTCAACAAACATTTATTGCAGAAATGAGAAAAAGTGATAATCGTTTCCACAGCTCAGTTGACTAAACGTTTCCTCTGCAAAATAATCAATGCTTAAACTGAATCATTAAGTTATGAAAACAAAGCATGAGCAATATTAATATTCTTCTGGCACTGGAGAAAATTATGCAACTACACCAACGAAACTCATTATGAAACTTCAGGGCAGAGTTTGTTAATAGAAGCTTGTTGTACAGCAGAGTAAATGCTCTGCTTGACACACTCAATAGTGCTAATGTAGTTGGAGCCCTTTCTAGGGAACTTGTCCCCACCCTCCTGACTACTCTTCCCTCAAACCCTTCTCCTCTTCCTCACGTCTGTATGAAAATGTGCCTTATGTGTTCCTAATAAATCAACTTGACTAATCATGCCTTTCCATTTTGATTCATGACTTGTCTGACAGGTCAAATTGCCGGTGTGGATCTCTGGCACGGAATGAGAAGAAACTGAGCTGGTTTGTTCCCGAGGCGATGGACGGGGGGAGGAGAGCGTGCTGGTGGGAAGAGTGGAGCAACCCACTGCGGCTTTCTATCTTTTCTGATTTATGCCTTCTCTCATGTGCAAAAAACAAATGAAGCAGTCTAATAAATGCTGTTTCTGTTTCTCTCTCTCTCTCTCTCTCCATATATGTATTCCCTGTTAAGCTTCAAATTATGTACAGTTATCAGCCTTCCTTTCCCAGATAATGTTTCCTGAACACTTTGATGTGTAAATCTACCTTTATGACTTCATAGGTTCTTCCGTGTGAAAATGAGAGAGAAAACGTGTACAATGAACTTTTGATATGGAAATGAGGATTGACTGTACTGTACTGAATGGCGAATGAAAAACCTCGGGAAACAGATGGAAAACTGGCTTAAGCAACCTGGACTTTGTAATCAAAAATATTTGGAGGATGTAAATGCAAAAAGTCCAGAAGGTTTGTGATTTAGTCCATGTGTGTTGCTTTAAGCTCATTGATCTGCTAGACCTGCTGTTCTTGACTGGTTTTGTTTTACAACACAGATATCAAGTGGCAACAGTAACCAAATATCCTTAAAAATGTAATACAACGATTTAGTACTTTACATTGGAATTTCATCTCCAAATGCTTTTGAAGCATACTATTAGTACTGTTTCTAGTGTGCACTTTTTAAATATAGCATAAATTGCTTTCTACACTTTCCAAAACAAGACACTGGTTTTTTGACTGCGCTCAAGAAAAACACTGTATGCACTGTATTCGATGTGGCCTCCCTTTTCCAGTACGATGAATGAACCGAAAAAAATTATCCTGCTTAAATGTTTACAGAAAATTGGATTAAATTCACAAACTAATCTATTGACTTAGTTCATCAAATGCTTGCATATATACATCTGAAGTCAATAGATCAGTATTGACTGTATATATATATATTACTGTTCAAATGTCTGGAGTCAATAAGATAAAGTAAAAACAGTCAAATTGTGAAATATTATTATTAAAATAGCTGTTTTGAATATATTGTAAAATGTCTTTAATTTCTTTAAAAAAATCGTCACCCCAAACTTTTGAACGGTAGTGATATACATCCACTTTGGATAAAATTAGAAACATCTGATAAATGAACACTTGTAAACGTAGAATGTAAATAAATTAAATGCAAGAAAATGTGGTCATGTCACAACAAATGAAACACACCAGCTTGAAAAATGAATCATAACATACAGAAGTAGAAAACATTCAAGTGTAGGCTACACTGCACACTATGCAAAAAGAAATGTGCTTGTATTTCATTGTGAACATACAGCAAACGTAATGTATCCTAAATATATTTAAAATGTAACGGTAGAACTTTATTTTACTGTCCTGTTCCCCATGTACATACTGTACTCTAGTTATTAATTGCAATAACTGGGTTATAAATAGGTAGGCTACTAACCCCAAACCTAACATTAACCCATGTATTTGTCTTATATTACCCAGTACTTTCTTAGGTAAGTACACTGTAAATGCACATAGTGTAAAATAAAGTGCAACCGTTAAGTCTTATCAAATTTTTGAGAACTTTCAAGAGTTTGCGGTCTCATAAATAAACAGTGTATAGGCCTATCGTTGTCATACTGGATGTAGGCATACACTTCTGCTAATGTTGCCTTAGTTAAAATATAATTTAAAAGGATGTGTCAGTTAGAAATCCTCAAATAATATTGTGTAAATGTAATTTCATGTTCAAAATTGCGTTTCTATTATTTAGACGTCTTGGGTCTCGAGAAGCATGGGAATATTTTGCGTAGAATGACACGCAATTTAGCGGTGCTTAAATCTGTAAGATGTGGTGAAGACTTCGGTCGTACTGTATCTCATGCAGAAACTACAGGAACATACAAATTAACTTGTTAACGTCTGTGAGGTCTCACACCCCGTCCCACATTCACAGTAACACATGTGGCTCGAGCAAATTAGCATGTAGTTGGCTAACCCTAACCCTCCCCGCGTCTCCATTTACACGGACCGCTTTCTATTTCCACCCGCTCTGATGTAAAAGCCACTCTTTACGCTAAAGTTTCACAGTTCATTGACTCGACAGCTTGTTTACATGCAATAAATTGATGTGAAAATTGGCGTTGGAGCAGCCGGTACATTTGAAAGCCATTAGAGGGACACTGATGATGGAGCGGCTTTATAACCTCATGAGACCTTGCTGACTCAAGCTTTCAATTATCCCAGGGTGTATAAATCAACGTTAACACAGTTTGGTGAAAAATGAGCACTTGCGGTCACCGATGTAGGTCTGCGATGCTCAATATTTCCAGAGTACCTTAACCCTGGTCGGCCAAACCTGCGGGAGAGGAAAAACACCCACAAGATCTGTTATATCTCAAGAACAGTGTGATGAAATGGAGAGGAAAAGATCCCAGTTAGACCTCCAGAAGAGATCGATGACGTGGACACACAAAAGGACGGTAACTGAGAACACACATGCATACAATGCGTCCTTCTTTCTGGGTTGTTTACACATTATTTTGAGCTGTTGTTTTTAGTATTTCATGATTAAACATTTGTAGCAGATATCTTGGTTACAGATTACGCAATATATGTATTTCATAATAATGGCAGACACAGATTTGGTTCATTTTCACTGTTTTATTTTCATTATGTGGATATTACTAGTTTGGGTGCACACTTTCTAGTTATTATATTGTTAACGCAAATTATATTACTTTGTTTATGACCCATTTCGTCATATTTCTGGCACAGTTCTTCAATTTATTTTAATTGTGTTAAGTGATGTTTGTGTTATTCCCTGTGTAGGCCTGTGGACTAGTCCTCTGTGTATGTGTGTGTGTGTGTATGTGTCCTCTGTGTAAGTTCCCCATCATGTGTGTCATTTGGGAGCTCATGTTTTTTGTTTAGTTTGGTTTGCTTAGTTGGTTTGATTACTGTTCAGTTTGGGTCTGTTCAGTTGACCCTTTTTATGGGCCTAGACCTGACTTTATTTCGTTCAGTTTTCAAGTAATTTAATTTGACATGGCATTGGCATTTAATAAATAATTTGCCCTTGACTGCTTGGTCCCTCAGTCTCAACAATGTTCTTCCAAGCATTGTGGAAAGATCCGCACTTTAACAATTGTGTTTAATTACAATTTTACCTACAAAGGAGGAAAATATCTGAGACAAAGTTGATATGTAAATGAAAAATGTATTTGTGGTACTGTGAAACTGGGTAAAGACCCGTTCACAGAATGATAACTATAACGATAACTAGGTTAGAACTAACTTTTGCCACAATAAACTCCTAATTACTGCTTATTAATAGTTAGTTGTTAAGTGTAGGTATTGGTGAATTAAGGGATGTAGAATATGGTCATGCAATAATACATTAAAATGTGCTTTATAAGTATTAATAAACAGGCAATATCCTAGTAATACGCATGATAATAAACAACTGGTTAATAGTGAGAATTAGACCCTAAACTAAAGTGTTACTGATCTGAATAATGACACTTTGGAGCTTTATAGCAGAAGTTTGCATCATTGATTCTGTTATTCTCTTGTTTATTACTGTGAAGCTGCTTTGAAATAATCTAGATTGTATAAATCCCTGTGTAAATAAAAGTGAATTGACTTAGTAAACAGTGCATTTATTAATGTTAAGAGATACAACTTTTCACTTTAAAATGCATTAGAAAATAGAAATTAACATTAAGAATAATAAATGCCGTAGGCAAGGCAAGTTTTTTTATATAGCAAATTTCATACACTATGGTAATTCAAAGTGCTTTACACAGAAAGGAATTAAAATAATCACAAAATAAAAGCAAGGCAAATTAAAACAAATTAAAAGAGATATAAAGATGATACAGTTATAAAAAGAATTAAAAGAGTAAAAAGATGATAGATAAACTTCTTATCTACATAGATAGACTTCTCATCGGGAAGTATATGGTTTATTGTTAGTTCATGTTAACTGATGTTAACAAATGAAACCTTGTAAAGTGTGACCAAAACTAATTGATGCCAAATGCACCGTACAAAAGCACTAAAAGTCCCCATCGACTCTCTGCGGTCTTCATTCGAGTGAATAGTGATTTTGTCAGAGGCCTTGCATGTGGTATCTCAAGCAATTTGTGTTGATGGCTCTGAAATTAGTTTTGCGTCCTAAATGTAAAACAAAAAGCAGCGCAGCAGGAAGTAATGGATTTTCAGAGGAGGCTCTGCTGTGGCGTACAGTAAAAGAAACGGCCTCATTGTTGCATCTAGCGTTTCCATCTCACGTTTTTCCAATTACCTTCAGCTCTGAAAGATGTCAGCGTTGTATACAGAAAACATGTTTCCACTAAAATGATGTTTGGCTGGCTTGTGCTCGTAACGGGCAGAACACAGCCGGCCTCCAGGGCTTTCTGTGGTCCGTTTTCCCACAGAGAAACAGTCTAACTGACAAATAACAGGGCCTAGCCGTCCCTCGGGCAGCGGGCAGCGCACTATAGGCCTCAGAATCGGGAACGCCGTGGAGATCGGGACTGAGACTGACTGGATGACTGCTCGACGGGAGAGCCACAATGCGGGATGCTCTTCAAACGGCTCAGAACTGTCTCATTTAGTCATGTGACGCTGAGGGTAAACGTCCCAGACAACAATATGTCATTTTAATGTCGTTACTGATGGTTTATTCACAGAGTTCTGCGGTCAGGGCAGGGATTGTGAGGACTGGGAGGGTTTTTCCATCCTTTTCTTTTACAATTCATTTCACATGTTACAGTCACAGTGTGAGGCCACGTCTTTCAAGTGTAAAGTAGCAGAACGATGCACTTTATACGGTCATAATGAACTGCGAATTAAAGCCCAGTTTCATATCAGAGTTAGACACAGCATGCACAGCTGAAAGGTCAAGTGTGTGTGTGTGTTTAGGTTGTGCATATTCAATATCATTTAATTTAGCCTAAATATACACTAAAATTCAATACAGGTAATAACTCAATCACACTTTCTTTGGTCAATTTATTTTTGTGATGTTAATTTCAGAATTTTAGAAGAAAAAAAAACAGTAAATAAATAAATACATATACAAACATACCTAGGTGGGCCAAAAAAAGAATAAATTAGTAATTCTACAAATAATGAATGTTAATTTAATTTGATTACATTTGTATTACTTTTACTTTCATGACATTTTCTTATTATTTCCTTATAAAGGTCAGGGATTTAAACTGTATTTAGACTTAAATTTTGGTCACAGAGTTGAAAAGATGTACAATATAAAGATGCACGTATAAAATGAATCACTGCAGAGTTCATTCAACTCATTAACACATGAACGTTTGCTGTGAGTTTTGTCTGACTTTCATGCATTTCCCAGGAGGAGACACTGAAAACTGTGTCGGTCCGAGAGAGAAAGAGAGAGAGAGAGAGAGAGAGATAGAGCGAGAGAGAGAGAGTGGACGAGAGGCTGACCGCTCCAGACAAAACACAAGACATGACATCAAAGTTGGAAATATCTTTTATTTTCTTCTTGTGTTTGTCCCCACATCCTTCAGTGATTCAAATTATGACACATTTCTCTGTGGCATTCGCTTAGAAAACAAAGCTCACGAAAAACAATCCTACGCAAACGCCTCACAAAGACAAACAAGACAACACTGTTTTGTTGAAGCTTGATTAATACCACTGAGACGGTTTCATAATCCTCTTCAATAAAAGTCCAGCTGGGTCACAACAGTCTCTTAGTTTTACTTCCCAAGTTCCAACATAAAGGACTTTCTCATCAAATTCTTCCAATACCAAACACTTGCCGTGTTTACTTTATTATAGTAAATTAATTTATAAGAGAAACTTCAAAGACAAAATTGATCCTTATATACATATACTAAGCTATGAAAGAGTAACCTTGCAACAATAAAGTACTTTATAGCAAGCAATAAAGTAGCCATGCAGAAGACCAACTGCAGTACATGCAAATGCTGACTTTTATTCGAAGCAATCTGAGAAGTCCCAGGTCAGTCCTGAAGTCTGTGGTGATCGGGGACATGAAGAGGGTGTAGGAACCGGAGCCCAGGGGTCATTCTGGATGTGGACGGGGTCGACCCTGCGTGGATCTCTTTCAGTGAGGATCTTTTGTTCAGCGCTGCACACGAGCTGACCCTGTTTGATACCCAAAACACAACTGCCCCGTTTCTTTATCAGCCGCGTCTGAAGCACAAACACAAGTTTAATTACACTCGGAAGTTTAATACTCAGTGCTAAAGGTTCTGACTCTACAAGAAAGAGCTTGAAGAATGGACATGTGCATGCATCGTACCATCAACTTTATGCACAATAACATTGAGAGCACGTTTGTCTATATGAAACAACAAAGACTCTTGTATTCCAGCATTCTCCTTGAGTCTAAATCCAGTTTTCCATGATGCAACTCGCACACACACACATTCTCAATGTGTTTTTCATCTCAAATCCCAAAGCGTGCAAAATGTCCACAGATCCTTTCCTAACGGGCAGAAACGGAGAGGAGAAACCAGAGCCACGTTCTCTGATGCCTTGGGCTTGCGCACGGAGAACGTGAACAGAACAGACAGAAGAGGACGGCTTGTTCAACGTCCACAAAGAGACCATCTATGATGCATTTTGTTTTATTACAACACATTGTTCCCAAAACTGGCCCGCTCAGTTGTTTAGTTGAAAACCAAACCAAAACAGTAAAACACCTCGTGGGTTTTGTCCTCCTCCCAGTGTCTGTATCTCATTACACCTGTCCATCATTCTCAGAGCGACTCGTCCTTCATGCATCCATTCAACATGGACGCGAGGAATTCCACCAGGAAATGAAATAACACGATTTCACTTTGACTTTCCGTGCACAGATTAAGTTACACGATTCACAGTATGATGCTTTTGATTGGCTGAATCATGTAGTTGATTCTGTGTATCAAGTCATGATGCAATTTTAGGGACTACTTTTAACTTGACCATTACTGGGGCATGTTGTCACAAAAGGTCAATCAAATGGGTTAAATGATCCGCAAATGACATTCATTTTCCTCTGCAATAAGTACGAAAAATGATCAAACGCTCTTTTGCATTAAGACTTTAAAGTTTGTGTTCATAAAGATTTGTTAAAAAATAAACCCACCGTCAGAGGTCAGAGGTCACTCTTCCAGAACTAGACTCGCATTTAAGTTTTTCTTACAAAAATGCATGGCATCGCTTCAGAAGGCCTTTATTAACCCCTGGAGCCGTATGGATTACTTTTATGATGGACTTTTTTGGGCTTTTTAAAATCAAGGCACCATTCACTCCCATTATAAAGCTTGGAAGAGCCAGGATATAAATATTTTTTTTAAATAACTCAGATTGTGAAAGTCACATACACCTAGGATGACTTGAGGGTGAGTAAATTATGGGACAGTTTTCATTTTGGGATGAACTAACCCTTTACTAGAAAGTGATTTGGTCTTTAAAAATGTTTACAAAAAGTTAGCACACAAATGTTATGGAGCATTGTTTTTCTGGAATGTTTTTCTTGGACGTTCGTCTAACATTTTTTAAATGTTATCACTTTTTCAGAATGTACAGAGAACATTGTAAAAAGTAGGCTAACATTCTTATAATGTTTGCAATTTAATAAAATGAAATGTTCCCATAACAAAAGTTCAAAACATGGACGCATTGAACATTCAGGTTTCATAACTTCGAACGTTAGCAAAACGTTAGCTTAAAGCTGTGCATTTTATAAATGAATCGTTTAATTAAATCTTCTGATAGGTTTAAATAAACGTTAAAAACATTCTTTGTACTTGCATGCGAGAAAAGTTAAGAACATTTAATGTCGGAAAACATTTACATTTTAAGTCTTTAAAGGTCTCTGAGCCCAAAGCCCCTCATTAACTGATTAAAAAAAGAATTAAAACCTGTCAAAATGTCAAATCGACTAATAGTTCTGTTCTGAAATCACAAGTTGGAACAGATCTGATAGTGAGCGGCTCTTTCTGAAGACCCTCGGGCGCTTTCCTCTGGTCACAGACACAGAACCAGTGAGAAATATTGTTGAAGTTCACAGGCCAACCTTTTCAAGGAGGACAGATCATGTGACTTTAGTGTTTATGATAAAGATGAACAAACATATTGCCTAATAAGCAAATATCAGACAAACATCACCTGGGAATGATGAGTTATAACACAAATAAAAGAAATGTGAACATTTGAAATGGTTTTAAACTATTTTATTCTGTCAATTAAAAGGTATTATTTACCTGACTGTATAACAAAGCCTTCATGGGACTAATTATACAATCACAGCTACACATATTTAAGGCTAAATCATTTTTTAAAATGAGTTTTCTACATCTGAGCTTTGACCCTTTTTCAGGGTGCCATAATTTATAACTGACTTTGTCCTATTAGTGAAAATTATTTTTTTCAGCAACATTTTCTGAAACTTCATACACATACACATACACATTCAAATGCACTATCTGAAAAGTAGTGAAAATGTCTTAGTGTTTCAATAAACATAAAACATAAAAACATTCCATCTTGTGCTACTATATTTCATTTTGAAATCACATGTGAAAATAAAACCATATCTTTACAACTTAACAACTTCCTTGGAATTCCAGATCAATGATTGCAGCGCAAGAGAAAATCAACAAGACTCTTCTTTTTCAGCGTAGCCCTACTTTCACACGTAACTGGATTCTGACCAGTTTAGTCGTCATTTTTGGAGCATTTGCTTGACTTCCACGACAATATTTGACTTATATTCTTCATCTCCTCCATCAACCTCACTGCTTCTATCCTATGACCTTATTATCTGATGCACTGCCGTCACTATCATCAATACTTACTGTAAAAGGTACAGCTTTTCCTCTCCGTCTTCTAAACGTCATCCTTAAACGGGCTATTATACTGCCAGTTATGAACAATAGTTCAGCTATACACAAAAAATATCTATTCCTAAAAAATGACTTTTTCATTTATGCATAAAAATGAGCTTTGACAGCATGTGACCTATAACATGTGCTAAATAATGTCTCCTTTACTTCCTTGTTGCCAAAAATGTCAAGCACATTCTATTTTTATTGGCTGAAGGGGAGGTCATATGGTAATACTAACACTTTTGGTTGAATATTATTGTATTTTAAATGCAATTTTCTGTGTCATTTATTAATAATGATACACCATAGAGGGTTAACTGGCTGTATAAGGTGTAGGTAAGCAAAAAGTAATATGGCAGTTCAGTGACACTGATTTACCATCACACCATTCCCAAACACATTTGTAGGTGGGCTATAGGCCTACAGGGCATCTGTGTTTCTGTTCATTAGCCTGAAGCAGATTGATAAAAGCTTGTAATTTTTAACTGTGAAAGAAGAAAAGGTTAAAATAATAATTTATATGTATTTTGATAACAGAATTGGTTTTCACTTGATAGCAGGTTGTCAAATGAAGCTTCTGCATGAAGTCTGGATTTCAAACGTTTAATTTGGGCTCCATCTAGTGGTCAGTGCTTGTAACAAGATCTTTTTTTTTAAATAACATTGTAAAATAAAATACTTTGCCCCACCCTGGCTCTTATGAACAGTACCCATCCTGAGAACATAATTCACCATTTTAGTTCATATCTATCGATGGTAGGACTATATATGAAAGTACCATGGTAAAGTATCCGATGCCATCACTGCCACAGTACTTTATTGTAATGGTACATCCGTCCAATTCTGATCCACATACACAGTCTGGCCACTTGGTGGCAGCAGAGTCCTATAAAATGTGGAAATCAAGTCGCATCTCAAAGTGCTCTTTATACAGCACCATTATAAAGCATTGTTCATAGAGATCTGCAGTGATGCACTCTCTTTACACACACTCACGACAGATGAAAGATATTCTTGCTTGGATGTCTGAGATCACACTGTCCATCAAGCTAATTAATGTAACGAACAATAATGCTCAGAATCAGTGTGCCCCCCCCCCCCAACACACACACACACACACACACACACACACGCACACGCGCACACGCACACGCACACACACACAAATAAAAACTATGACATCATATTGGCAATTGCATGTTGCTCTTCTGAAAAGCTTCAATGCATCACATATTTGTCTTGAAATGTGTGATGAATATCAGACATTAGCTGATATGCACCACAGATGGCATAACTGTCGAACGTGGAGATTTGTTGAGTCTAGCTTCAAATCACTGTAATATGTTTGCATATTAAAGCATAAAAAGAAAAGAAACCCTGAAATGAATATAGACTGCATGCATCATAAGAACAACCCTTACAATTTACATAGAAGAAAATACCATATTTTGTCCATTCATTGTTATGATAAACTGCAGTAGGCCTTCTTTGGTGTGAAATATTTACGAAGTGTAGCAACTATTATATTTTTGTAGAACTTTATGGTTACCATGTAATTTCTGTAAAGGAAAAAATAATGGAAATGTATCCTAATCGTTCTGAGGATCCTCTATTATGACTTTTATGGAAGTAGCCTATAAACTCCGTCTCAGATGTTCTTCTGAAGAAATAAAACACAAATTAGACTATTGTTGGCATACATAATAGAGTAGCTACACAATAACTAAACTAACAGCATAACATAGTTTGAGAAATGTTTGAGTTGATACTGAGATGCATTTGAGATCTCGTTTGTAATGGAGAAACAACTGAGAAAGAGACTCACAGAAGTGAGATATTAAGGAGATCTGAATTGTGATTTTCCCTGCTATGTCTGGCTCTGTCAGCGTGGTCATGGCAGTGGTTGTACTTTGGATCAGAAAGCACCATTACTGTAATAAGGTTTTTAGTAATACAGGTTAGAACCCATAATTGGCTTGAAAGGCACAAATGCACTCTGTGTTTTCAGAAACCCGCAGCACTTCTGTGGAAGTTGCATTGTTTTTGTTCAAAATGAACAGGTAATTGGAGAAATGGAAAAGTTATAATTATCTGAGAGGCTGTTGTGAGAAGTCAAACATTCAGAGAGACCTGATACAGAGCTGGTAGATTATATGTAAGTAAGTAATAAGGCCTACTCCGCTTCGTGTCGTGCCTAACAACGCCATTCATGATACCGCACTAGCTTGCCTCGAGTACTACCTTTTTGCTTTTATAAAACGGGTACAAGTACAACACAATACAAATATTAAAGCAAAAAATATGTATCAATGCAACTTTCATGTAAAATCACAAAAAACCTTCCTTCTGCTGGGAAAAAATAGTCCCACCCTGACCGTGAACAGAAACAGAAGTTACATTATTTCGCTGTTAGATGGCGACAAAGACTGTCTTTATGAGTGAGTCTGTCAGAGAAGACTTTTATATTAAAGGACTAAAACTTGTGAACACCGAGAAGCAAGAACTGACAAATGATTAGAGGGCACAGGAACTCTGTTAAAGCTGCTGTCCACAACTTTTTTTTAAGTTACAAATAATCCAAAATAATGATTTAAAAAATATATATTCTGCCAGTGGTCAAAACTATCTGCTTGCCGTAGCTTGTAATAATGATTTTAATTCCAGTGGTAGGCCTACTGGTGGGTTTTCGTGGGAAATTCAAGCATGTCTTTGCATGTAAAAAAAACACATAAAGAAGGAGTTTCGGCAAGCCGGCTATACTGCGCGTGATGAGATGTAGAGATAGGCTTTTCTCGCAGCACTTTACATAATTAAACTTATGGCGATCCAGAAAGATCCAAACAACAATCATCAGTGTCAACTGGAGATTCACCAGTTATAAAACCCAAAAGACTTCATACTTCGGATTTAAGGTGGCAAGAGAAAGAGAAAGAAACCGTCTCATGCGAACACAAGGATAAACATCAGCGGGACTTTTGAAAGGTGTGTGAACTGTGTGTTTTGAAGGGGTTCAAAACGTAAGAAGAGACGGCTTTTTTTTCTGCTCAATCGTGTAACACGTTTTCTTAATTCACACAGTTATGGAGTTCCTTTGTTGTGCCTTTCTCGTTTTGCTATTATGGAGAATATGAATTCTGAACTACACAGGTAACCATAAAACACATTAAATTTAAGGTTAGTCACGCAATGCTGATGTTGTTAACATGAACAATTTGAGAACAAAGTATAATTTGCTCGGTTGCTGTAAATCGCGTTGATTAAATCTAACGATCGCTTGTCATGTCGAATGCTTTCCCCCCCTTTGTTGATCAGAACAAAAATGGATGTTACTTACTTGTTCAGAAGACATTTTCCAGTGAAAATTCTTATGTTGGTCAAACTTTCAAAAACTGAATCTGATTCTGAATGACGTCCAGTATCCACACAGCGCGGTGATTGACAGCAGCACTCGCCTCAAAACACTGTGTTCATCCGCGCTGTTTCATGACGATTTACAACCCACGTAAAGATGATAATTCCGCAAATAACTGCAATTGCAGATTTCGAACAGAGATGGTGACAACGAGGAAAAGTTACGGACTGTAGCTTCAAAATAACAAGATATTGCTGCCGCTGCGGACATTCAAATGGATTTTTTTTATTAGCTAACGAATATTGGACTGACCTCTAGGAATATGCTATTTCCTATCTACTGTAGGCTAAATAAAGGTAGGCCTACACTTGCTTACTCGATCTCTCACAATCAATGAGAACGTGTTTAAATAAGTTGCTAAGAGGGGTTGCTAGGGGTGTTGTGTAGTGATAGAACCATTGGGTAAAGCGGCCATAGCCGCATTTTATCGTGAATAAAACACATATTGACCAATCAGAATCAAGGACTGGAACTAACCGTATTAGATTCCACAAATCTAGTAGGTTACTTGTAATAGATTATATTACGTTTTAAAATACTACTCAGTCTATAGTTGCTTTGTATTGATTACATGATTACATGTGATTCCCACAATGGCATTTGGCAGTAGGCTACATTACTATTTTTTCAAATATTAAATTATTTGATTGTGTTTATTTTAAAACTTTTTTTTTAATTTGTATGATTAAATGACTCAATAGCTTTTTGTTAAACTCACAAACACCAGTCTTAGAAACCCTGACATAATGTAATATTTAATGCACTTCATGTTGTTAATAATATTTTCTTTCTCTTTGTATTTTTTTACATCAATATGGTACAAGATTATAAGGTTTGGTCAAAATCTATTTAAAAGTAATCAAAAAAAGTAGTAAATGTGTAATGTAATGCATTATGTTACCAACTTACAATTTTTGCCATGTAATTTGGAAACAAATTGTAAATAACCCAGCACTGACTCTATATTTGACCCAGACATATCTGGGCATGTAGGTCACACTTAAAAAATGCATGCATAAGATCCAAAGCGAAATTCGCAAAAAGAAGAATGGTTTCCAATGCTAAAACATTAGATATCGAAGACTTTAGTGTGACTTTAATGTGTGTGAAGCACATGTGGATCATGTTCATAGTTAATGAGACCCTTGATCTAATCAATCACATTCACACATTTAAGAGTGTGATTTAAGTATCCAAAAACCCTTTTTGGGCCAGTTTAGGAGAAACTAGCTGAAGTTTCAGAACATCATATTTTATAGGCTACAAAGCAAGACCAAACAGATTATCTTCAGTAGTGGAGAGAATGTTTGGATTTCACACTGCTGAATCGATATCTCAGATGTGATGATGTGCAAACCTCACACAAACAAAAAGCTTCTGCTCCTGTAAGACCAGCTATTTTCAGGACAGCTAAACGTGATGAATGAGGCAAAAGACGATTCATAGCAGTTACTAAAACCCTCATCTACATTTACTTACATTAAGAGTTATTGCTCAGTTGTTGCTTTGGAGAAATAATGGAGTTCTCAGGAGTGTTTTGTTTGTCTGAGTTGTTTCTCTTAAAATAGTCCTTAAAGGGGTGATATAATGCCCTTTTCACAAGATGTAAGTTTTAGCTCAGAAATACCCCACAGATATTTTTTTACAGCATGTTAATGTTGTCACTTTTTGAGTTTTTGTGTCTGTCCCTTTAAATGCAAATGAGTTGCTGCTCCCGGTACAGGGGACAGAGCTACAACAACTTATGTCCTTTGATTACCTCACACAGACATGCATTGAAATTTTCCACAATTTTTTGCCTTTTATGTTCAAACCGGACTCAGAAAGATAGAGAGACTCATGAAGAACTGACAACATGTAACATTTCTGAATGGTTAGTTGAAGAACTTATGTAGCTTATGTGTAGTTATCTTCTAGTCATTGGTTAGCATATTCTGTCTTGATAATCTATCAATCGTGTTCCGGGGGAGGGGTTTATGTAAATTTTAGGGTTTGCTTTGAGCATTGTAACTTTGCAGATGTTGTTTATGCTCAAACAGCAACATTACACACTAATAAAGTTAGAAAAGTGAAATCATAATCATCCACCCCTTTAAAAGAAATACATATTCCCAAAAATGAAAACAGTATAATTTACTGCACCCTCATGTCACTCCAAACCAATTACTTTTTTTTAATTTAATTTATTTTTTAACATCAAGTTAAGCTAAATGAAACAGAAATGTAAAATGTTTATTTTTTATTTTTATGGTTTTGGTTTTTGGTTAACTATAATAACCCTTCTGGTCAGCCTTGGACATCAGACATTCTGAAATAACATAAGAAAATTAATTTGGGATGAAATGTCCTGTTTAGGAGTCAACATCTTTGCAGCCCGTTTGCACCGTTTGCAGCGATAGAGGACATTACAGGTGAAAGTCGGAAAATTTGAATATCGTGCAAAAGTTCATGTATTTCAGTCATTCAAAGGTGAAACTAATATATTTAGTATATATAACTATATACATATGCATGATTATACTTTTCAGAGGGCCGACATTTCTGTATTTAAAATCCTTTTTTTAATTGATTTCATGTAATATTCTAATTTTCTGAGATTTTGAATTTGGGGTTTTCATAAGCTGCAAGCCATAACCATCAAAATTATATCTTTTGCACGATATTCTCTTTTTTTTTTTTTTTTTTTTTACCTGTAAATCCAACTTCATCATTCTTCATAAACGACTGAAAACTGTCAAATGCTGCATCAGACTCAGAGGCTTGTTCTCAGATAAAATGCTTTCTGTAAAACATGCCAAGCCCATGTGCATCGACACAACACCCAGAGTATACCCCTGTATCCAGACAATACTGCAAAACAAGAGTCTGCGATGGAGTGGAATATAAAATATTGCCAAGCGAATGTTCTGCTCTGCTGTTATTGCTTTGAGCCACAACATTCCCTCTCAGAAGAAGGATCCTGATGCGTGCCAGATCGAGTGTGTGTCTGCGGTTTGACTGATTCCAGCTCTTTAACTCACAGCTGTCAGAGCAAGACCTCGTCCCGTCTCACACAGCCAGACTTCAGGTGAGCTGTCATGGGTTCCTTATGTGCGGAAACCAGCAGAACACGTCCGCATCTGTTTGAATACAGCGTTTATTACAAGGGGATCAAATATTAGCCGTTGAAGACAACTGGTCCCCATTTTGCCATTTCTACCACACAAACATAACTATAAGCCGTGTTCATTACCAGACACATACCTCCCCCATTCCGTTATGTACGTTTATTAAAAAAAAAATTTTTTGGCCGGACCAAAAAAAAAACAAAAAAACAAGGGGATCAAAACTGATACGTGTGATCAAATATATTGTGGTCACTAGTCATAGAGCAGTTTATCCTTTATCCAATCCACTAAGTATGACGTCACGCCAAAAGCAAACAACAATGATAATGTGATGATGTAATACTACCGAAACATCATGATCCTAACCTTTATCAAAATTCATTCATAAATCTTTTATAAATCATTAAAAAATTGGTGTCCGGGACGCCATGAGCCTGGAGACTGCATTGTACACTGTGAGTTTATAAAAAAAAAATGCTCATAAATGACTATTTATATTCTCAATCTCAGGTGAGACGAGTGGAGGCTTGGACCCTGAAACAGTTTTACTAAAGTCACAAACAAGTGGCAAAAACCTTCCTTAAACAGTGTTTTTGCATTTTTTTAACAGTGAAATATTCTTAAAACTTTTCCTCACAAAATATTTTTAATTCAGTATTCTTAATGGTGTTTTAAGCCTAATTAGATCAATTAAGTGAGGTTACTGTATAAAACAAGATGAAAGAAGAAACAATTTACTGAGAAAAAAACATCTTAAAAAATTGTTACATTGTTTTTTTTATCACCAGTTATGCGTCTTGCTTTTTAGTATAATTATTTTAGCTCTTCAAAGTAAAACCCAAAAATATGGTGACATCTAAATGAACTGCTTTGAGAGCTACTATAGAAATAGCTCTTTAAGATAAACAACAGCACGTCTTCGCATTTTAAAGCTTACATTCGACATCTCAATGCCTTTTCACGCCATAATATTGATAACGGAAGAAAATAAGATTTATTTTCAGAGAAAATGTCTTGAATTGATTTTTTCTCAACAAATTATTTATTCTTTTGTCTTGTGATAAAACCAACAAAAAAAGTGAATATACTGAAGATGCTTTGAATAAAAGTGTATGCCAAATGTATGAAGTAAAATGTGAGCATGCTTGCCCGTGCAAAAATCTAGTTTAGTCTACTTTTGTAATTATACCAAGTAGATGAACAGATCTTCTACAGCTTTTTTGTATAAAATTGTATAATCTATTAAAGTCAGCATTAAACAGAAGTTGCACTTGTATATTTCTCCATATGGTGACGTACATACGAGTGAAACGGCTTCTGGAACAAAATCTGGGCGGGTCTTGATTTTGTCTTAAAATTGATTGGATGGTTGTGGTTTGCTATTGGTGGATCTCATGTGAGTGACAGGATGCCCCGCCCTCATCATCCAGCCTATTCTCACGTAAATACGTGTCTATAGCACGTAGTGTGTTTATCGTGTTATTTATACGCGAAAATGAGTTTTTACGTGCATATGATACGCAGTTTTCGCGTGCATTTGATACGCACTTTATGCACCCAACACCACTAATTCTACCCAAACGTATAATACATACGTACCCCACACCACTCCTAAACCTACCCTTAACAACCCATGCGTATCATATGCACTTAAAAACTCATTTTCGTATAAATAACACGATAAACACACTACGTGATAGACACGTATTTAGTGTGATCGGGTTGCATCATCAGAGAAGAAAAAAGATGTCACTGCAAGAGGAAGGAGAAGTTATTCTGATTCAAGATTACGAGGCATGTGAATGTAATAAAATAAGATGTGCACAGACAAATCATTTATAATAATAATATCCCTGCAATATTCCATAAAAAAATAGGAATTGTCAATTTGGCACCAGGGTACTGAGGTCATCATGTTACTCGCTACAGTAACCAAAGGGAGAACATTTCCATTGCAGTCGAATATTATAAAACCACATTGTTATATTTTAATTGTTTCCCTTAATGCGAGAGATTGCTCAAAGGTCATTTTCACATTATAAGCGAGTCTATTCAACATGCTCTGCGACCACATTAGGTATTCATTCAGAAGGCTTCTATCTTCCCGCAAGCCCATTAATTCCGGCTTAAGCGAATTTGTCGTCTGGTCAATCTGACACCTGCGTCGTTCCATCAGAACCCCCATGATAAGACTGATCACCGGTCCGGCCCGACTGATGTATGTTCACATCCGCTGTACTGACAAATTACACTTGCAGTCAGTCAATATCTTTGAGAGCCATTCAACATAATGCAAAATTCATGATGGCGCTATACATAGAGCCAGACCAGAGGAGGTCAGTTATGATTTCATGTCAGGACGGAAATTCCTGACACTCCCATTCTGAAGGGCCCATTTAGAAAATTTGCATTATTGAATATAGTAAAGGAGACATCCCGCTATGTGAATGCTTTAGTGTGTCTGCAAAACTCCCAGGAGAATACATTATTGAGCCGCTTAGAAGTGAAAGATTTACCTTCAGATTCGTTTTTATCCGTGTCCCATGATACTCGCAAGCTTAGACAGCGCTTTGTTCTGTCTGATGTTATTCTGTGAATGGAGTTAACAGACATTTGTCTATCCAGATGGGAATTGTTCCTTCAAATCACAGTTAAATGGACCAGAGGGACCGTCTTATCTCACGCCTTTGTAATGGAATGGAAGTTTTACAGTGTTTGTTAGAGGGAAGCGCATTGAATGGGACAATTCAACTACTTCTTTTAGAAAATGGATGCCTGTCTTTTTTGCGTGGTTATCAAGCTGTTCCTCCTCTGGGATTACTAATGATCGGGCACAGATGTGATCTTGTGATGTATCTTGTGAATGGAATTAAGTGCATCTTCGTAGCCTGGATTGCCAGCCCGAACCCTGCCCACAAAATGTTTTGGTCGGGAAGTTCGGTCTCGATCCATTGAGGAGTAATTATGATCGGTTCAGAAATGGTCGGGCCAATCAAATTGCCAGGGTGGGCTTTATTCTTAAAGGAACACTCCGACTTTTTGGGACTTTAGCCTATTCACCTTATCCCCCAGAGTTAGATAAGTCCATACATACCTTTTTCATCTCCGTGCGTGCTATAAGTCTGTTTGACGCACCCACCGCTAGCCTAGCTTAGCACAAAGACTGGATGTAAATGGTTGCAGCTAGCATACTAATCCAAAAAAGTGACAAAACATTTTCCTATTTACATGTTGTGATTTGTATTGTCACAGAGTGTACAAAAAACAAAGTCATATGAGACACAGACATATTTTAAACGTATAAATACTGGGAACTATATTCTCTGAAGGCGAAGCACTGCTACTTGGGCGGAGTGATAACCGCAGCACCTGAGACGCGCTGTGGTGAGGAGCAGAGAGTTCGTTCAGAGTGTTGCACTAATCACTCCGCCCAAGTAGCAGTGCTTCGCCTTCAGAGAATATAGTTCCCAGTATTTATACGTTTAAAATATGTCTGTGTCTCATATGACTTTGTTTTTTGTACACTCTGTGACTATACAAATCACAACATGTAAATAGGAAAATGTTTGCATTATTTTGTCACTTTTTTGGATTAGTATGCTAGCTGCAACCATTTACATCCAGTCTTTGTGCTAAGCTAGGCTAGCGGTGGGTGCGTCAAACAGACTTATAGCACGCACGGAGATGAAAAAGGTATGTATGGACTTATCTAACTCTGGGGGATAAGGTGAATAGGCTAAAGTCCCAAAAAGTCGGAGTGTTCCTTTAACAGAGAATTGTAATCAAGGCATTTGTCGATCATAAAGATGTGTTTGCCGTGTTTCCTACGGGATTCGGCACAGACATCAACATACGTCACTTACTGTGTTGCTCTGATTGGTTGTAGGTCTATCCAATTGAGTTTTTTTTTTCCTGGTTCGGTTAAGACGCCTCATAATCAAAGCCCAATGGAGCAGTATCAGACTTACATTCTGACTAGAATATGAGTACGACAAAGTCAGGCTAGCATCTTTGTTTTTTCAATGTTAAAATACGGCACTCATTTTTTAAGGCCAACTGGAAGTTTGCATCACCTTGGTTCCCTCAACAAAAAGCCAATTAGATTTTTGCATTGGCATTTGAATTATTGCAGAAAATAAGCTCTGTGACCAACAAAAGTTGATGCTTCGTTGAGATAATTTCCTAAGATAAAAGCCTAATACAAAATCAGCAGGAGTAAAAACGTGACTTCAGCGTCAACACCATTAAACTCCAGATAAATTCTTTCAGTCTTAATTTCAAATCTGCAAAAGTTACAATAGTTTGCAGACTGCGATTATAAATACAAGGAGGCTTTAAAAGTGACTAGTAGATGAGTTGTCAAACCTGGACTGTAACAAATTTTATTTTGAAATCAACTCTTCCACTGAGCTATCAAACATTACAAGCTGCATGTGAAATCATTTCACCTTTAACATCATGGCAAACCACACAAACCAGGAGTGAAATCAGCATGTCACCTCCAAACGAGAAAAAAAATCATTCACATCATCTAAAGCTTCTCAATGCATTGAACACACAGACCTGTCCAAGGTTAATGTGGGCAGAATGTATACACTCAATGGAGCTGGATCATATAAGTGTAAAACTTATTTTGTAGTGTATACAGGTGTTGTGTAGGAGCGCGTGTGACACCATTGAAGGACTTATTGAAGAAGATTAGGATTGTCCTGATTGAAGGACTGTTAAAGATCCAGCTCGAGGAAGGTCAAAACAGACGTTTGTAATCCTAGCACAAAAACAGATAGAGCTCAGACTCAAAAAGAGAAATAAAATGAAAAAAAACTAAAAGAACAAAACAAGTCCTTCATCTTGGTTTCTCATTTTTCACAACAGTCAAAATCACACACTTTCAATAGATTCAATGAATCACAACTATTGCTTCAATGCCATCGAAAAAAAAAAAAAAGAAAAAAAAAGATAATCAATCTCTCTTTGACCGGAAGGCAGTGTTGCCAAGCGTTTTCAACGGAGAGTAGCTAAAGTCTGCTTGGGAAATCTCTAAATCTTAGCAGTTCGGCCAAATGCCGGCACTTTACATCTGTTTTCTATGGAAGCTTGTTTCCGCCATGGAATAAAACATTTTAAAAGATAATTGCAAGGTTTTATCTCACAATTGCGAGTTATAAAGTCAGAATTTCATGATATAAAGTTGCAGTTCTGACTTTTTCTCTTGCAATTGCAAGTTTATATCTCACAATTCTGACTACAACACACAATTCTGACTTTATATCATGTAATTCTGAGTAAAAAAGTCCTTTTTAATTTTTTATTCTGTGGCAGAAACAAGCTTCCATAGTTTTCTCTGCTAAGCCGTACTGTATTTATTATAGTTTTCGAATGTCCAATAAAGCTGTTTTCATTTACATATTTTCTGTCAGACGATGGAGAGAGTGTGTTATAGTAACTACATGTTAAATTAACCAACAGTCCAAAAAGTCACTCGCAGGCGCTTTTTTGAAAGTGGTCTGAAAAGTTGCTGAATCTAGCGACAAAGTTGGTAAGTTGGCAAAACTGCCTGAAAGCCACAAACTGAAGGCTTATAACAGCTTTCTTTCCTAATGATCCTGACTAACATCAGTTAACCCATTAGAGAGAGACAGAAACAGTTCAGTTTCTATATTTTTACTGGGGGGAAAAACACTTTGCAGTAATCAGTTGTCTCAAACTCTTGTGTTTACATCTACGTCCTTGAAATGCAACATTTCCATTTAAATCAATGGATTCCCAGCGTAAACTGTATAGTGTATGCGCTCTATGAATGATCAAAGCTGTCAGGGATCTCTGGCCTGTCACTCCCCGTGACGTGAACCTCAGTCTGTCAGCGCAGTCCTTCAGTGACCATGATGAATTGCGGCCACCCTTGATCATGTGTTTTGAGCGTGTTGAACACACACACACAGGCCCCGGAGCTCTGGGAGATCGTTTAGGACAAGACCTTTCTGTTAAATTACTATGAAATTAGATCATAATTAAAACGAAGAGGCTCCCCAAGCGTAGGAACTTTGCAGAGATGAAACAGATATTTTAGATAGAGGAGAAAAGGGCGAAACACATATAATCACACTTGAATTAGATTCAATTATTAAAGGCATCTATTATTTATGAATGCATAAGGTATTATAAGGATGGGCACATTTGGCCATGTGCACTAAAAGAAACTCGTACTAGTTTGTTTAATTTGTACACTAACCTTGAACTATAGTATAAAAGTGATGTCCGGCCTAGGAAAATTGACATCTTCACCCTTTATTCAAATATTAAGAAAGTGTTTTGTCTGCGTATTGTGTAGGACTGTGGCTTATGTCAATCCCACACTTAGTTTAGATTAAACATTTATATTTTTATGATTTATTTTCATATTTTAAGACTCAAAGTCTGAATCTGTAACTAGATTAAAACGCTAAAATTTTACAAAATACATCTGAAAAGTATAGCAAAAATAAATGATGAATACATTCGATGTGAAAATGGAAATCTGCTATGAATAAAAACCAACCAGGCATAAACGTGCCTGTAGATGAAGAAACACCAATGAGCTCAACTTCACCGTAAACTGGCTGATCCCAAGGAAATCCCAAGGTTAGAATAAGAGCTCGGATGACTATAAATCAGCCAAATTTACATTAATTCAATTATCTGACCCGAAGCGGGAAACATGTTTATCCATCACGACAACACAAGACAAACTCAAATTCCCTCCTCACTTCCATTCCATTCCATTTTCAATGGAAAAAATGTCACCTTGAAGATAAATAAGCAACTGCGCCGTGGGTGTGTAGGACACAAAACAAAGATCACTGCATTTTAATAATTTAGCACAGTGCTGAATAATGGAAAACACAGAGAATATTTACTAGAGAATTATGAGGACTTGTTGCAGGGCTCCACCGAGCGCTGTAGCGTATTTAAAATCAGGTGAGCTTTTAAACTCAAAGAGCAAAGCGAAGCAGCCCCTCTCGAGTACGCTTGACAGCAGATGAGGAAAAATACAAACACACGCTCTTTTTTAACCTGCTTTGACTCTATAGATGGCTCTGCCCGATATGCAAATTGCGGCCATGTCTGAGGAATCACTTTGAAAGATAATTGAAACGCTCCTCTGGGTCGATACAGTTCAGCGATCACATAAGCAGCCTGAAACAAAACTATATTTTCCGTGGTTCCCGCAGCACTCGAGGGCGGATGATTGTTTGATATCTCCTGATAGAGCGCACGCCTGTCAAAGTCCCCCAGTTCATGTTCCCCAAAGTGAAAAACTAGTTTTCTTTCCCATGTTAAAGCATTTCCTGTTGAAACAGGAAGTAAAAGCCAACAGCCTTTAGCTGACATCAGAGCTCAACCAACTTGTTGTCGACTTGTTCTATAGAACCAATTAAATTATGTTTGTTAGTGCAAACACACACTGTGGATGAAACGTGTACAAGTAAGCAACTAGTACACGACGTGTCATTAATGTTTAAATTTCCTAGAAGAGAAAAGACTTTTTATTGACAGTCTTGTAATGCGGGACTAACATGACCAGCCTTACAGTGATGATGTTTGCACCTTTTTCAGTGCAATACAATTCATACAGGAATACAGAACAGCATTATTGTGCATGATCATTTGCATAATGCATAATTCACATCTTGCAAAACATTACAAATGTTCACCTCGTTGCGTAACAGAAAGTGTCACAGTAACAAGCAACCCTGAGTTCAGAGAAACACAACATCCCAAAAATAGTTTCCTCCTAAGCTTGGCCTAGACTTTTGCTATCTGGTTTCTCTCTGTGTGGCGACTGAAGACTTTTGGTAGCAGGACGGGCACATGTGGACACGTGCTTAGCTCTACACAACTCCCGCGTGCCCTCCTGAACCCCGGCCCGCCGGATAAGTGGTCTCAATGGGACCCGGTTCAGCTTGTTCCCGTTCTCTCTGATGAGTGCTCAGGTTTTGCGGTGGACGTGTGCACCTGAGGGGATTCCTCACTTTCCCTGATGGATGATCTGTAATCCGCTGCGATGCTGAAAACGTGTATTTGAAAGTGCTTGTTCTTTAAATGCACAGGCGTGGAGGTTTGATTGGGGAAAGTGTAGCTTAGATTAGATCGCTCAAGGGTTTGTTGTAGTGCAAATGGCTCTAAATGAGACGGGAGCATGTCTTGGCTACTGTCTCTGAGACCCTTGAGTTTCGGGCCTAAAATAAATGCTGCAATTTCCTCTGTTGTCACAGTCCTACATACTGAGCTAAAGTAAGACTTCCAGCAGTTGTATGTCAACTCCTGTCTCTACTGGAGCTCCAGAGACCAGGGAACTGCTAGTTACTCACAAAAACAATGCGCGTTTAATTACTTGATACATTAAATGAGATTGGAGGAAAAAATATGCTTTTCCATTCTCTCACAATTATAGGTAATTACATTGTATTTTATTTGCGGGCATTAGGGAGCCGTCATCAATATGAGTATTGAAATCGCTATTGAATACGTGCTCGCTTTTCACTTGTTAGATCACTCATTTTACAAGATAAGATCAATGACGTTTAATTCTCTGCCGTCATCTCTCCTTTACTTGATAAATGAAATCTGATGTATTATAATGTAAACAACTACATTAGCAAGCCTATCCATGTCCCTTTAGAGGCTCCGTAGAATGCGTTACTCATTTTCTGTGCCTTTCCAAATTCAGATTTAGGCTTCAAACACATGCAAGGTGCTTACTTTCTGCTCTAGGTGAGATGACCTAAAAAAAAAGAAAAGGCATGCGAGGACACCTGGATTCAAATCAGACTTCTTTTCTTTTTCTTTTCTTTTTTTTTTATAATCCAAAATTGCATTTTTGTAACATGCAAAAGATTAGCTTTAACAGCTTTCGACAAAGGGCATTACTTAAGATTTGCTTAGTAAACCGGGCAAGCATCTCAGTTCAGACAATTATTTTCTGTAATTTAGATTTATAATTTAGATCATTCTAAGTCATGTATGAAGAAATGTGGACATAAAATAAAATTTTTGTAGTATGCAAAAGATCTGATATTTTCATAGCTACGTGCTGCACTGCATTTAAAACCAACAGGGCAGCGCCTCAGTTTAGATCATTTTCTGTAATTAGATTTATAATTTACAGTAGATCATTCTAAATCATGTATCAAGAAATACATTGACAAACTTTGCATGAACTTTGATTTACATCAATTTAATTTTATGCATAAAAAAACAAGCAACATCAATTATTATTGGAGATGAGAAACTGAGAAAGCAAAGTTTAAGAGTTTTAGGTTGTTATTTACACTAAATGCATCTCAAAAATATCATCTCACTTTTATATTTACATGTATATCTAATAATAATAATATATTTTTTTAGATAATTTGACATAAAAATACAAAAACCTATCATTATTGATTCTCTGTTCTGAACCTTTTCAAGGTCCACAAAAACTTTTTGCACTCCAGTTCCTTTGGAAAATATCTATATGCTGGTGTGATGCTTTAAAGAAATCTCAAACCAATCCATCAGTAGTACTCAAAGTCAGGCCCTTGGGTCAAATCTGGCCCCCCGCAAGCTTATCAGTGGCCCCCGACCATAATCCAGGCTTCCCTGTCTGCACTGCAAATGAGCAACTCGAGACAAGGAAGCAAACCAACGCTCCAGTTCTCAATGAAACTGTCTACTGCATGCAAGAGCATTTTTAAATGACACTAAACCATATTTCTTTCAGAACTATACCTGTCCTAGATAACTCCATCCCCACTCTACCGATAAATTATGGTGAATTTGTTTACCTTCTTAAAATAGCCAAAGAAAACTTTCCATTCCACCAAAAGAGTGAGCATGAAACGCTTTGGGAAAATCGCTCTCCTGTTTCAATAGAAGCTCACCATGCAGAAACTGATTTCATGAAGTCACTGAAGTGAGAAATTTAACTACCTTTGGAGTGCAGCACTTTTTACTTGAGTTCATACATTCCCAGATCATAAGTGCGGCCCTCGGGACCAGATCACGCGGGAAGTTTCATTAGAATTCTATTAATCGAGAAACTGCAGCTGTATATTTCCACTCAAATCAAATGGAATGCTGAGTTTTTTGGCACAATGCAAAAATTATTTACTTTCTTGTTTTCCAGTTCCAACCCGATCACACTAAATGCATCTTTATAGCACGCATGTGTATTGTCGTGTAATTTATACGCTAAAGTGAGTTTTTACGTGCATATGATACGCATTGGTTGTTAAGGGTAGGTTTAGGTGTGGTGTGTATTATACGCTTGGGTAGAATTAGTGGTGTGGGGTGCGTGTGTATTACACGCAAATGAACTGCGTATCAAATGCACGCGAAAAACTGCGTCTCATATGCACGTAAAAACTCATTTTCGCGTATATATTACACAACAATACACCAATGCGTGTTATAGAGACGCATTTACGTGACAACAGGCTGCCAGTTCAAATCCCTAAACATTCTTAAATCAAGATATATTTACTTGAGAGGCAAAGTGACTTAAGATATTGTTTTCTGAAAAATTAAGTGAGTTTATATTTAAAAAAAGAACAAAATATCTGCCAATGCTGAGAAAAAATAAACTTACTTCAATGGAAAACAAGATGATTTTTCTGACCCCACAGGCAGATATTTTGCTCTTGTTTAATTATAAACTCATTTGATTTCAATACATTTTTCAGTAATTTTGCATCTCAAGTAAACTTATCTGGATTTAAGTATGTTTAGATATTGCACAGAAAACCATAAGGACAAAAATACTGAGTAAGAAAATCAGTTTCATAAAAAAAACTTCAAATAAACTTCAATGTAAACTTCAGGTTATCCTAAAATGCCGCATTAGCTCATGATTTTTTTGTTGTTGTTGTTAAAGTTACTCGCACTCTAAGATAACCAAGGCAGGTGATTTCACCAAATAACTTAGTTGTTTTTTGGCCAAATAACTATAAGACCATTAATTGATTTGCCTAACTCATAACCTACGCTGGTCTTCTCAGTCAGTGGCTGATTTCACGTCTGGCAGTTCATTATAAAGATCATCGGCTCCTTGCTTTCTGTAACTCTGCAATTAATCACACCAGTGCCTAATTACAATGCTAATTGATGTGTAAAATCACGACTCATTTCACTCATAGGCAGATTTGGATTGCCCATAATTTAAATTAATCATATTATATTCATATTTCTAGACTTTAAAAGACCAATGAGAGAGAAAGGCACCTTTTTCGTTTGCATAATATTCATGAATTCAGATTTCATTCAAAATAGTAGAATAATATCCAATATTTTAAAACACGAATGAAACTTTCAACTGCCGAAACATCAAAAACAAAATGAATATATTTCTCATTCAACACTGATCCCACAAATGAATAATAAAAAGTGTAATATACAACAAGAAAATGCCTGTAATTTAATTAAAATTGCTAATCTAATGTCATGCTGACATGATAAACATTCAATACACAATATGTTTCCTAAATCACTAAATCTGTGCTATAAATACACACGTTGTGAAATATTTGCTCTTTTGGCTATTACCGTTACCAAATCTTTAACCTATTTTAAAACCTTTATCTTTCATCAAGAGAGAAGTGTGATAGAAGTATTCGGCTCGCCTCCTTTCAGACCCGAATGATTAAAAGTTTACAAATCGTGACTGAAAACCCAACGGAGCCTGTGGTTTCATGGAAGACTGAACTCCATGTCAATCTACACCATGATTCACAGACCTGTAAATAGGAGACCATATTTGGTCCTACTATAGATCTATATTTTTTTTATCCTCATTCTACGAGACTAATGAACTGCACAAGCATGAGTATAAAAATGACCACAACACAACATCTGCCAAGATCTGTTGGGAGTAAATGCCAATTAAATAATGGGTTCATACACAAAACATAGACAGTATAACAGAACATGGATAAACACACAACACACACCCATACATATATATATACATATATTGTATAAACATTTCAGATTTTGTTTAATTCATTCTATTTGTTTAAATGTATACAAAACATATAGCATAACATATTTCGGTGAAACTCGAAAAATTAGAATATTGTGCAAAAGTTATAATTGGCTTATGCTTATGAAAACTTATTCAAAATCTCAGAAAATTAGAATATTACATGAAATCAACAAACAAAAAAAGATTTTAAATACAGAAATGTCGGCCCTCTGAAAAGTATAATCATGCATATAGTTATATACTAAATTAATTAGAATGACTGAAATACATATTAATAAGCAATATTAATGTACGCAATATTGAACAAAAAAGTTAGGCTACATAGTGTACCTTTAACTAACTATCAATGAAAAATACTTCTAAAGTATTTATTTATCTTAGTTAAATAATCTTAGTTAATGTTAATTTCAACATTTACTAATTCATTTTTCCCCTGTTTATCACTGTAAAGCTGCTTTGAAACAATCTGTCTTTTATGAGGCGTTGTAATTTTAGTTAATGCATTAATGTTGACTAATGGAACCCTATTGTAAAGTGTTACTGGTTATTGAGTCTGGTAACCAAATACAGTACACAGAGACCTTTACAGGGAAACCACAGGGAAAAACACAACGGCGCTCAAGATGTGGCTCAAAACCAGGGTCAGTGACCTACAGACCATTACAACAGAGTTTTGATAAGAATGCATTTCAAATTAGCATGCATCACGGAGCGCGTAATGACAGCGGATGAGATCGCCCGGAGACTGTGATTAGAGGAACCTTGATGAGATGATAAAAGAGAATTCAATCTTAATTAACAGAGGCCCCTTCACTAGTCCCATTAGTTCTTATTTGAGTTTTCATCTCACTTTGGGTTTGATGCTCAAACTGTACAGATATTCTCCTCCATAATTACATCTAATAACTCATATCTTCAGAAGCTCTTCTGCATTTCCCATTGCTATATTTTTAGCTTCTAACTGTATCTATATGCAGCTTTTTTTTTTGCTAGTCAGGTTTAATGAATATGTGTTTTGCTAATGAAAATATTCCTGTTAATGAAATGCATTATCAAGTATATGTTACCGTTAGCGGCTTGATTTATGCGACGTCCTTGTTTAATGTGCGCTTTCATGTCACCAACACATTGTCATGCTAATTGTGTCATGCTATTACAAGTGCCATCTCCAAACAAACAGGTTATGCATATTTTTATTGTAAAGCAAAGAAATACGAAAACAGATGTATTGCTTTCCTTCAGTTTGAACAGATTTCAATTAATTCTTATGTCTATAGTCTAAATATCGATATGCAGTTGTTTATGTGAAAGTGAATGGAGATGACCACTTACTAGCTACTTCACACACTAACAATGTTTAGTAATTAAACTGCATATATTTCCGTGCAAGGCTCGGCGTATGATACCCTGCACAGTAAGAATGTGCAGATTTTGCTATGCCATTTAATATTTATTGGTTATTTTTTGTTGCATTCCCAGCAAAAATAAACATGATATCATGATATAACATTATACTGCAATATAAGATTTAGCATTTTCATTTTTGGGTGAACTAACCCTTTAAGTAACTTTGCAACTACATGTCAAACTAACTCTCATTAGAGTATTAGAAGACTGTTAGGTTAGGGTTCGGGTGGAGATGTACTTGCAAAGTTATTTACAATCAATAGAAGGTCTGGGTTACACTTTTATTTTAAGGTGTCATTGTTACAGTGTAATTATATTTTTAAGTACTGAGTAATATTAATTAACTACATGTACTTGGATAGGGTAGAATTAGGATTTGATTGAGGGATAGTTGCATGTAATTATACATCATTACTGTTATTACTGGTAAGTACATGTAACATAAACTGTAAAATAAAGTGTTACCGAAAGTCTGTTGGTGGAGCATCAAAATAAAGTGTTAACAGATATTAAGCAGACAGTCTAATACTCTAATGACTTCTAGTTGAGATGTATTTGCAAAGTTACTTATATATTACTTAATTCTTATATAGTATTCTTATATTCTATATAATTCTTATATTCAGTAAGTATTCTATATATTCATATCTATTCTATATTAGTATTCCATTCTAAAGTGGACTATCAAAAGTGTTACCATATGTTGCATCTGCATTGAAATGATGCAGGAAGAGTTATTTGTTAAAATCATGAGTGTTGTTTACAAGGATCAACATCAGGCTTGCTCTCCTTCAAGCCCATGAGAATCTCATCAACAAATATTTGCGGCGTTGCAGGATTTTGGCGTGTATTTCCTCAGACACCTCGCGCTAGCGCTAATGCTAAATGGACTGACACAGCAAGACTGTCAGGTGGAGTTTATACAGACACTTTACAACACTTGCAGTCGATCTGACCAAATACATCCAACAGCGCAGATCTAGAATCAGTAACAAACCTCACGGTGCTCAAATACAATGGCACCAATTATCTGTGGAAACGTCACCTTTACAATTAGGCTGGAAAAATGACAGTCAATCCTTCTCTTCTACCATCTGTTTTTTTTTTACCCTTTTATCCGGTGTTCTTATACAGTAGTGCATTCACGTCATGGTCGAATTATTGTAATTATGAGTTTCCAACATCTAAGAACCATTAATGCGTTTCTCAAACTTAGAAACTTTAGTTGACCATGATTTTGTGCAGCACTGTTAATTTCAGTCCGTTTACCTGCTGCACTTTCTTTGTACTTCAATGATCCGTGAGAGCATATTTATTTTAAGTTAATTAATGCAGATATGATCAACAGCAAAGACACAGATAGATACATTTTGGTAATCTGAAAGTTGCCACAGAAACCAATATTTTCTGAGTGTGAGGGCACAAACAGCTCAGAGTCAAATCTTTGAGTTGTCATCTTATAATTATGGTAAATCCAACATGACATAAATACAGCATTAGATCTGGAAGTTTAGATGGTTTCAGTGTAAGCTGTATTAAGGCCTGTTCAAAACATGAGGAACATGACAGCTGTTTTTACACACACGCACGCACACACACATGCACGGACACGCACGCACGCACGCGCGCACACACACACACACACACACACACACACACACACACACACACACACACACACACACACACATGTTGGTGCAACAGCATTATGAGGACTCTCCATAGGCGTAATGGTTTTTATACTGTACAAACTATATATTCTATCCCCTTACACTGCCCCTGTCCCTAAACCTACCCATCACAGGAGACATGCTGCATTTAAATTTTTTTAATAAAACATTGTTTTTTATGTTTTTTAAGCCATTTGATTTATGAGGACTTTTGAAGTGTCCTCATAAACCACTCATAAGTTGTAATACCAGTGTAATACACATGTCATTATACAAATTTGTGTCCTCATAAATCACATAAACCAACCCACACACACACACACACACACACACACACACACACACACACACACACACACACACACACACACACACACACACACTCCAGGATTCCATAGGGATGCATTGTTTTGTTGTAGCATCTTGTTGTGCTCTTTGTGAATCAGCCTTTATTTAGAGTAAACTCAGTAAATGTCTCAGAAAAAAACGTAGGGGTCAGGGGTCAACATCGCAGCAGACGCAGAGAGTTGGATAAATGATGAAACGCAGTGACAGTATAGGTTACAATTAACACAGAGCTGCTGAAAGGGCTGAAGAAGATCCTGTGAACCGCAGCTACGGTTTAATTAGACACGCCGCCATTATATTCCATAGGGAGGACAAGGGACGAGAGATAATGGCTTTGTTCTGAAACCTAGTGAGCTGTCAAAAGCATTTCCAAGAGGTTCTTCCAAAAGGCAGGGAGCATTCCCATTCTGGATCCTGTTTGAAACCTCAATTCAAATCCAAGAACTGTATTGTGATTGTCAATTCAATTGTGAACAGTCCCTGTTTGGTTCCCTCTCTTCTTTTCTCCAGTCGGGCCAGTGTTGGACATTAGCAGCAGACGCGCTTTAATCCGCACCGGAGCCTTTGATCTAGTGTTTCTCTGCTGTGTGTCCACTATGGGTCTTTGTAAAGCTGCTGAGAGTGACCCCGTCTGCCCTTCAGCGACAGAAACACATACAATAATAATTTTTTTTTTTACATTTATATAGCGCTTTTCTGGGACCTCAAAGTGCTTTACATGGAAGGGGGAATCTCCTCAACACCACAGATGTGCAGCATCAGCTGGATGATGTGACGGCAGCAATACACACACACACACACACACACACACACACACACACACACAGGTTGGTGCAACTACATTATGAGGACTCTCCATGGGCGTAATGGTTTTTATACTCTGTACAAACTGTATATTCTCTCCCCTTACACTACCCCTATCCCTACCCATCACAGGAAACATTCTGCATTTTTACATTTTTAATAAAATGTAGTTTTTTATGTTTTTTAAGCTATTTGAACTACGAGGACTCATGAAATGTCCTCATAAACCACGTTTAAGTTGTAATACCAGTGTAATACATTTCATTTTACAAATTTGTGTCCTTATAAATCACATAAACAAGCACACACACACACACACACAGCATACTGGTGGAGAGGAGACAGTGATGAAGCCAATCAGTGTATGGGGATCATTAGGAGGCCATGATGGACAAAGGCCAAGGGGCAGATTTGGCCAGGACACCGGGGTTACACCCCTACTCTTTTTCGAAAGACATCCTGGGATTTTTTAATGACCACAGAGAGTCAGGACCTCGGTTTAACGTCTCATCCGAAGGACGGGAACTACACATGAACTACATGAGATCAAAACCTAGAGAGCCTTCGGTCTACTGACTGAAACGCTGCCTAAAAAGTGGCTGATCTGAAATGTTATACGCTCAGTAAGTGAAGCACACTGGGCTCATAATTTATTTTAATATAGTATATATATTAATAATAAAATACTGATAAAAATAAATGTATAGAAATAGCAGACAATCAAAATAAAAAAAATAAAAAATAATTACAAAAACTAAATAGCAGGCAAACATAAAATAGTAATTAAAATTAAATCTAAATAATTGTATCAATGTTTTTGTATTTCAGAGCATTTTAATTAAGTGACTAGCAGTTAATTGTCAGTGTTGTTTTAGCATTATTAATATATATTATAGCATTTATCAATATTTTGCTTTCATATTTGTTTTAATTTTAATTAGCCTTTGAGTTTTTTTTTGTTTTTTTTCAAATGTTTACATTTTTAGTCCGTTTGTATGTTTGTTTGTCAATTTTATTCATTTTTTAAAAATATTTTTTATTTCTAATTAATTTTTTATTTCAATTTTAATTTGAGTCATTTTTGAGCTTCAACAAAACAGAGCACTTTTAGTTTTACAGTAGTTCACAAAAACAACACTGAGTAAAAGTCAGTGAAAAAGGTTTAGAAAACTGTGTACATTTTCCTGATTAGCAACAGATTTTGTGCAGTACGTTAGTTGCTTACCCTTCATTTAAACTGACACTTGTATAAAATAATGTTTATACACATTTTAAAGAAATTTTAGGACCTTATACCTTCTTCCAGATGGGAGCATTATAAACTCGAGTTAAGTGGGTGTGTGGAGATTCAACCCTTGTTGCTATTCTGTGTATTGCCAGCAAATATAATTTAGCAAGCTGTGTGTGTTATTATTTTTTCTGCCATATCATTTGCAACTTATTCTTTATGTAAGACTGTGTTTCTTAACATAAAAAAATAAGTGGATATGCAAGAAGATCTCCATGTACTCTGCTTTAGTAAATGAATGATGCACTGCAACAATGTTAGCAAAAATTTCTCAAATCAAAAAGATTTACCTTTGGAGTCCTTCAACATCTCTATTGACTCGTCCGCCATTTTGGATGATTTTGCACTAAGCTCATTGCTTCTCTGTTAAAGATATGCCTAATGTGATTCATTATAATGTAAACGGTCCTATAGGCTTGTTTGAGTTATCTCAACTTTTATGTTGTTGAATAAACTTTAATAACAGAGTTTGTCATAAAAAACGTAATTTGGATTTGTTTAGAGTGTACTCGGATTTGTACTGGCGTCTCCAACAAGGATGATGAAAAGCGAAGTCTCTAGCGTCGGTCACGAGCGAGTCTCTTGAGATCGGGGGAGTGAGGTTTACACAGCTCGCCTCCATTATACTAAGAGAAAAAGAAGAAAAAGACAGATCTTTGTTTTAAATGGTTTTACACATTTCTTGTCACGACCCATGCAATTTTATATCCATCATTGCACTTTAATAGTCCCTATTCTGCTAGATAATTACGTGTGATTGAAGAGCCCATCGTGTATTGTAGACTTGTATGGTGCAATTTCAAGCTTCGCCCAAATCGAATCATGTAAAGTTGTTTATTTTTTTAACTAAGCCATCCATAAAAATGAGGGAAATATGGACTCTTAATACGCACATCGTCTTCCTTTCTAAATGCTCATTTTAATGCAAGTGCTCAGAGATTCCCCAGGTGGCCTCAGTTGGATGAAAGAAACCGGAATTGAATTCCCCCTTTTTGAGCAGTAGCACAATGCCAAGGCTGTGCCGCTGGGGAAGAAAAGTTCAAACCGGAGAATGCCATTGAACTTAAAAGCGTATGGCACTGCTCTGCCCATAAATTGTACATCCATTGGTGTCTCCAGAACTTCGCTGGTGAATGAACAGAAGCCATTGTGCAGCTTTGTCCTCGGGCTTGTTGCCTGGACTGAAACTCCATTAAGGAGAGTTACCGAACGCCTGAGCTGGGAAAGCAATATACAAAGACATGCCTGCAGGAAAAAGCAAGCCATCATTTTTCATTACCAATGTGGGTTTTTGATTTTTAATAATATTTTGAAAGAGACTGTTCTAATAGGGTCAAATGGGATGCTGCGGGTTTTGCCCCCCTTTAATTTTTAATCAAATAAAAAAAAATTAAAAATGCATACAGAAATGGAAGCTTTAGCGTTAAGTTCTGCCAGGAAGACCCAATTGCTACGTCACTTATTACCTTCTCATCTATCCAATCATGTCTAATACTTGCGGTATAAAAGACCAGTACTTACACATGTTTGAGTTCGCAGATGCTGACGCTTTCATTCACCTCCATCCTCCCCACCACCACCAGGATGGTCCCTTCCTATACCTCACAGGGGGTCGGCTGCGCCCCTGCCTTCGTCTTCAGGCAGGAAATGCAGAGTCCGGACCCTCGGATTGCGAGCTATGGACGGGGCCTACGCCAAAGAACTTTATTGCTTGCTGGGCTATCAATAAATGTATTTATTGTTACAGTATTTATTCTCCCGAGTCTTTCTGGTAGAAATGCATATTTTGATGTTTTGGGAGTCCTACAGTAGAATGAATGAATGAGCCCCTTTTCTGGCAAATCAGAGTGGTTGTAACCATTTTAGTTGATTTATTATTATTTTAGTATTATTGAGATACTATTTTAGTTTTCATTAATATTTGAATGAGATTTAATCATAATTTTTTTGTTTTGTTTTTTTAAAGTTTTAGTAATTTGTATGTGTTTTTGTCATTGTTATTAGTATTTATATGTATAGTTAGCCTATATAAAGTTTACGTTTTTATTTTCAGTTGACAATTGACACATATCAACGTCTATCAATCTCACGACCAATTCGTACGAGTGAGTAAAGGTGGCTAATACGTGCAAATTCGTAAGATTTATCTAAACCCCAGTGGCGGGTAGGTTTAGGTGCGGGTCAGGGGGAGGTCATTCGTGCCAATTCATACCAGTTGGGCAACTCGTGAAATATGTACGATTTAGCAAAAATCATACTAATTAGCAAAAATCTTACTACTTAGCAAAAATCATACTAATTAGCAAAAATCGTAATAATTAGTAAAATCGTACTAATAATTAGAAAAATGTTTACTAATTAGCAAAAATCGTACTGCTTTGTACAAGGGAGGTCGTATGAATTTGTACAAATTAGCCACCTCATAAAATGTTTACGAATTGTCAGCAAGTTGCAAAGGCAACATGTATTTATGTATATATAGTAGTAGTATATATATATTTACATTTCAGTTAAGGTTTATTTAAGTAATGAAAATATTTTTTTGCATGCTTTTAGTTTTAGTTAACAATAACAACCACGGTTGAGGTTAGTAAGTTCCTTAAAAGTATCAGATAATTTGACACTTGCTGAGCAATTTAGTTAGATAAACTGTTGACATGTTTTTAACAGTTCCCATATACCCATAGAGTATATCGTATATCTGCATGGTCTATGAGGAGCGAGCATGCATGTGTGTGTGTGTGTGTGTGTGTGTGTACACTCTAGCTTTCAGATGAACCTTATAATCCTAATCATCAGCGCTAACAGTAGGCTGTTTCCACACAACTCGCTCACAGCTTGATAAATGTAATTCCATTCCCTCACCAGCTGCTCCACATACCGTCGGTAAGGACTGATTTAAAACCAACTGCGAGATTATTTATTTATTTTCACATAAATATCCACCACACGCTCTCGCACACATTTCTAAACATGTCCAAAACTGGTCCATCTTTATTAGTGTTACTCACATTAATGGCTTCCCTCGGACTCCCAGCATGCATTGCGCACATAACCAAATCTGTGCGTAAACCGCGGCTGCTATCAAGAGTGATGAAGTTCTGGCAAACAGTGCACCGCAGAGACTCTCATTCATTACCGGCCGTTCCTCTTTCCTGATTCTGCACAATATTAAATAATGGCTGTTTTTCTGTGTTTTTAAGCCGTGGGTTAAAAAAAAATGTTAAAGTGCTGAAAAATAAATCCCGGAAAACTACAGTATATTACTGTGATGGGAATTATTGTTACTGAGAGTCGTCTGTGATGAATTGGTAAATGAAATGCTTCCTCCCAAAAAAAAAAAAAAATGTAAATGGAGGGTTGGGGGAAGAAAACAACAACAACAAAAAAAACAGATCTCAATGACAAAGACAAGTCAGCAAATCCTATATGCGTTTCCCCATAGAGTTAGTTTTTCTTCATTTATTTGCAGCTGTCGGGTGCAACAGCCAGCATACCGCTACACCACCGGCAGTAAAATAAAGAGACCGCAAGCTGCTTCTCTCTTAATGATAATGAAACGGGACATCAAAAGATCCCATACAGCAATACAGGTGATCTGTCACTCAACTCGCAATTCAGCTCTGCAATAAAACACTTATGTTCACATTTACGGGTGCACAGCGGGTGAGTTCACCTCTGCTGTCTGTTAGTGGCGAGTAAAGAGGTGTTATGCAATCCCAGGATGCTTTTGATCCCAAACGGCATGATTGGTCTTAATGCTACAGTGTACAGAAAAGGAAATGGACTGTAAGTGTGACCTTGAACGACCCTTGCCAGTATCAGTCTTGTGAAACCTTTTTGAATGCACAAAAAAAAGAAGCATTTTCCATTACTGAAAAGATTGTTTATGTAGTTCAAAGTTGAAATGCAATAAAAATGAACTATTTTAACCGTCCTAATACACATTCCAGGTCCAAGGTTATTATAGTTAACTAATAGTAAAACCATTAAAAAAAACTTGACATAAAATAAATACGTTGCCCTGCATGTGACATGAGGAAAAAATGTATGTATATCATGGCCAAAAAATGTACTATTTGTTCCCTCGACTTACTAATGCGTCAGTGCGTTTTACTTATTCGTTCCCTCGTTTTAAATAGCAACGATGATGAGGGAGCAAATTAGTACAACATGGCCATGATTTACTAAAACAAGAGGATTAATTCTTAATTCGTGGCCTCCAAATAGCCTATAACTATATATTTGTCTGAATGTCATGTGCAGGGCTCCGTAAATAAAATATAAAAACCACAAACCTTTTTATTTCAGATAAAATACGATTTCAGATATTTCAACAAAATTTTTTATAAAAAATAACTTTAATGACGTACTAAAACTGAAATAAAATTAATTAAAACGGCACATACAGTATATATATACAGTATATACACATACATACAGTATACACACACACACACACACACACACACACACACACATATATATATATTACTAAAAACATAGAAAAATGACTGAAACTTTAACTAAAATTGAAATGAAAAAAAAAATGTAAATTCAAAATGTTAATAAAAACGTATAGGCCTAGTATCTATTATAGTATCTCAATGAACTAAAAAACAATGTCCAGATAATTGCACATAAATCTAAGGATAAATAACAATGCATATATTTGTAATCTTTCATTAAAAAGCTGCGCTGAAGTATAATATTATCAGAGTTGTTCTTTAGCAGAGTTGATGCGTTATTGCATCAGGTATTTTTTGTTCATTTAAGCCACATATGTTGAGTTTCATTATATTAGGACTTTAGAAATCACTAGCTTTACAAGTAGTAAAGTAGCTTTGTATGTAAAAAGCTAAAAATTTCATTTTTCCATGGGCCCAAAAAAAATCCTCTCATTAGTGTCTTCTGTGGAAGTCAAGGCCACTGTGTTTCTTCACATCCCTTCTGAAGTGCAAATAAAAGCCTTAATGTATTTTTAGTATCTCTGAACACGGTGCCGCAAATGAGGTTATTTTCTTAGGTCCTTTTTGCCACAGAGGAATGTGCCATCGGGGAAGGTGACCGAGAAACGCCTGGCGCTTTGTTCTGTCAGACAGAAGGACGGATGGGCAGCCAATGACACGGAAGAAACGAGAGCTGTTGGATTGCTCTGGAAAACAAGACGGGAGATAACACGAAATGACTGAGAGAGCGCGGGTGGAAAGCAGAATTTACATCTATCAGTCTCTTAATTTCTCTTGCACATTTTGATGTCGCTCACCTTTTCCCGGCGGAGCATGAAGTCCAGTCCGCGGGGCATTCGGGGTGGACGGCTGCGAGCTGAAGCGTAAAAACAGGGCCATATCGATCAGGCCCAGACTGCAGGACCAGTGAGCTGTAAACATCCAGTGCATGAGTGTCTCTTGACTGAACGACAGGTCGCCAGGCAATCGTTACTCTATTCCAAATACCGCGGGGCCTTCCGAGACCCCCGTCTTGGTTTCTTGCTTGTTTGAGCTTATTGAGTGAGTGGATGGTTTTAAAGATCAGCATTTGTCTTCCAAAGCATACATGAGGTAGCCTATCTGTTGTTTTTTCTCCCGCTGTAAGCCCTCTTGAGCATTTTCAGTAGCGTAAAGGAAACTGCATGAAGGTCAGTAAGTTGAGAAACAGAAACTGACGAAACAGAAAAACAGGATGGAGAAGAGAAACACTTTATGAGGTGAACCATGTCATGTAGGCGGTATGGGGTAAATCTTACGTCACACATAAAAAACAAAATCAGTCATGCATAAAAATTACATTGCAGAAACAGTACAGATCTATAAACAGTAGACAAAACGTATTTGTGTTAGTGGAACATGTTGCTAGCATCTTTAACTAAAATTAAAACCAAAACCATTAAGAAACATTTACGCCACTTCAAATAAAATTTTAACTACATTTTTTAAATTTAAAATACAACTAAAACATTTTATTTTAGCAAGGCAACATTTCTTATTTTTGATTAGTTAGTAAAGTACTAAATTATATGGAAGCTTGTTTTCGCCACAGAATCTAAAAGGTAATTGGGACTTTTTATTAGACTTTTTGCCTCGGAATTGTGAGGTATAAACTGTGATATAATTGTGATAAAGAAAGTCACAATAACTGGCAATTGCTATAAGATCTTAATTGCGCAACATAAACTCACAATTCTATGAAAAATAATTAGCTAACAATTTTGTAATTTTCTCGCAATTGCATGTGTAAATCTAACAATTTTGACTTTAGCCTATAGCTCACAACTGGCAGTTCATATCTTGCAACTCTGTGAAAAAAAATATAAACTCGCAATTGCAATAAACGTAAAAAGTCATAATTGTGAGAAATATAAACTCACATTTGCGAGAAAAACAGTAAAAAGTCACAATTGTGAGAAATACACTTGCAATTGCGAGAAAAACAGTAAAAAGTCAGAATTGTGAGATACTCGCAATTGAAAGAAAAATGAAAAAGTCAGAATTCTGAAATATAACCTCGCAATTGGGAGAAAAACAGTAAAAAGTCAGAATTGTGAAATATAAACTTACAATTGTGAGAAAAACAGTAAAAAGTCAGAAATGAGAAATATAAACTCGCAATTGTAAGAAAAACAGTAAAAAGTCAGAATCGAGAAATATAAACTCGCAATTATTAGAAAAACAGTAAAAAGTCAGAATTGCCGCGCACTTCCGTTCTGATGCTTCCGGACTCTTCAGCCATCTCCAGTCCTTCCGGTTCACGTTACCGTATGCTGTGGCTATGTCGTTTTTTACGCGATCGCTGCAGGACCTGCCGAGTATAACGGAAAACGATGTACATCGGATCATCCATCCACCACCATCAAAAAAGAAAAAAGGGTTTAAATTGTATGTGTCCAGCTATATAAACAACTACGAAGGTAAGTTAACAAGCCTCTGTTTTGAGTTTACCAAAAACGATACATGCTAGATCATTGGCTCTTTACTAGCCAAAGTAGCGGCTACCTACCAGAACAAGTGGACGCATAGAGTGACAGAAGTATTCGAGCTGGCTGACATTTCAGCGGAAGTACGTTACAACAGCTGTTGAAGGGCTGCACAATTAATCGAATTTGTAATCGCGATTACAATTACGGATGCCACAATTATGTAATCGTTTAAAGGTGCAATTACAAAAAAAAAGTTCACTTACATTATTCTGTGTGCTTAAGTGTCTGCATTACTTACTGTGTCTCACATTTGAGGCTTAATGCTATAGAAAAGCAAAAAAAAAAGTTTTTCAGGAAGAGTGTTTTCAGCTTGTATTTTGATATGACAAAATGGCATGCAGTCGCTTCAAACAATGGCATAAAGCTATTCAAAACATTATTCAATGTAAATTATGATAATCATAATTAATAATCGCAATTACAATTTCAAGGGAATAATCGACAATTATGATTTTTGTCATAATCGTGCAGCCCTAAGCAGTTGGCATTTAGCCTATCGAGAGAAAAACAGGAAAAAAGTCACAATTGTGAGATATAAACTCACAATTGCGAGAGAGAAAAAGTCAGACTTGTGAGACAAACTCACAATTACAAGAAAAAAGTAAAAATTCGGAATTGTGAGATTAGTCGCAATTACCCTTTGCAAGCTTCCATAAAACCAACTAAAACTAAAAGTGAAATAATTTTTTTTAAAAGTTCAAGTAGCCTACTAAAATAACAAACAGAATTTTAAATATAAGTATTTTTTAAGTAAAAAAAACAATAAAAATGACAAAAACACAAAAACTACTTTAAATAACTTATAAATAACTTACAATCAAGTTTAATTTAAAATATAAATAAAAATTATAACAGTATTTAAATGATAAAAAAAGATCACTGGTGCTGTTTAATGTGTTTGTTCCTCATACGTCCACTAAACCTGACTCAAACACACTGACACTTCAAACATGATGAAGAAAAGTGAACTCTAGTGAAACATTCCTGAATCATCCAGTGCAACTGACAAGCGTTCAGATGCTTTGAAAAATAGAGCGCATTCTGGGAAACATGGCTCTTGAGCTCTTGTATGTGCCTCCTGCTGGAAGCAATATTGCTCCTGCCCTCACTGTCCAAACATCATCTCAGACTGGACACTTTGATCATAACCCACTAACCTGTTGGCATTTTGTTTCTCTAACATTTAACGCACCACAGATGACTCGATCTTCTCTCTGAGCGCTGATGTGGCGGCGTCAGAAAATCCTCACCTCCAACACAATATTACATCCTTCAGCAGCAGCAGAACACCAGACAAACACCCAGAGCTCCACATTACAGCGGCAGCAGATTTAGATGAGAGAAGCTCAGAGGAAAATATTATTGCTCTGAGGTTGCTTTTCTCAGAGGAGCACTGGATCATTTTTCCTTCATTAAAAAAGTTTTACCCATAAAAAAAGTTATTAGAAGACACTTTGTTTCATCCAATATTCCCTTGGAGAAATACAGTGACATAAGAGTATAGAACTATACAGTTCATGTGGACAGCAGCTCAGATTTATATATGACCCTACAAGTTCAATTAAAACATCAAAATAGTTTTTAAATATTTGAAATATGAGGGAAGGACAAAACACTAAACTTGTTTAAGGTATTAATTTCACAATTATTTGGTAAAAAAACCAAAAAAAAGCAAAAAAAAAAGCATATAAAACAAAAAACTGACAAGAAAAAGCATACAGTGACTACTACATAATCAGTTAATAAAATTTCGTTGGTTCTCTCTTGTTTAATTGTGTTATCACAATTGAAACTATACAAGAACAATATGCTTACAAAATGTTTAACAGTTTTTTAATAATATTTGAATAAGAATAAGAGTGATGTTAATTTTCCAAGGCCGGACGGACATCACTTTATATACATACTACATAATATATTTTCATTTTCTGTGTTCTCATTCCCGCATTAAAACAAGCTGATTATGAAGACCTTTTTTCAGTTCAACTAATGCGAATCAAATCCTTGAGTTTTATGCTCATTTGCTGTCAACACAATAATCTTTGACTAAAGATCATCTTTCCCGTCTGCACAGTTCCTCTCGGAAGCTTTTAGACGCTGTAGATTCAGTTGTCAACAAAATGCACGTCTGCTAACATCTTCATTTGCTCGTTTTGTAGCTCCAGTGCTTTGGATAATAAGCTGCCACATTGCAAGAATTGTATCTTGTATTTGCAGAGAACGATTGTCGCAGCAGATTGGTACTCCAGAATAAATCTGCGATTGTGTGTTCAGAAAGCTCGAGCTAGCTGGGCTTTGACAGACGACACTAACACTGATAGCCTGTGAGATTTTCACACGAGCGAGGAGCGGCGAATCAGATGGATTGTCAATCTATTAGCCCACATTGTGTACATGAGCAACTAGTTATCACAAATCTCTCGTTTGTTTGTTTGACAAGGTCCAGTCCAATAACTATACAGCTCACACTGAACATGTTTTTTGTCTTGTATCACGTCTGCATTCTGTTAAGCCAAATCCACAATGTGTACGCGATTCAATGCTGTGTGAAGGGGCTTTGAAAAGAATATTCGTACTCAGTTCTTTGTCACCAGATCTCAGTCTAATATTAGCTTTGAGATGTGCTGGAACGGGAGATTCACATCATGGATGTGCAGCTGATAAATCCGCAGAAACTGCGTGATGCGATTATGACAATATGGACCAAAATCTCTGAGGAATGTTTCCAGCATCTTGTTGAATCTACGCCACGAAGAACTAATGCCTGCTTCAGATTTATTTTATTTTTTTGTCTGTTACGATAGTCACTGTGTCAGATTACGTGATTTTGACTCCTAAAATCTTGTCGTGTCGTGGACAAGAAACATGTCAGACTACACGTTGCTTCCTGACCAGTCATCGCTTGCCGTCTTTAACGACGTGCGTGATGTCATCGAGAAGGAAACTAGTAGCGAGTAGGAACGTAAACAAACGATGGATGAAGTGGTGAGTGTTGTATTGGCTGTCCTGTGTTCAGAAAAACGTAAAAAAGAAAGAAAACCCGACAATGGACACGTTCCTGCATTGCTCGAAGAGGACAGTAGCCTATGGGCTGTCAATCCTCCAAAGAGAACTTGAGGTAAAATATTGTTTCCTTATATATTTTTTACTTTTAGCCAGTAGCTAGTACAAGTAAAATTATGTTGCTAGCTTGCCACAACGATAACATATTACAAAAACAGACTGTTAAAACCTCATACATGTGACGGAAATTAAACATGCTAGTCTTTTTGTCGTGATGTCGTGAAGCATCGCAGACGCGACGTAGGTTGTCGCCCACTATGACACACGCCCATTGTCGTTTACGAATCCCCACGACACCCTAACGTCAAACGGATCGTGCCAAAATCGGGCTAAAATCGTGTAATCTGAACCAGGCATAAGGCAAGAAACCCAGTACTAGCAAGGTCTACATAATAAAGTGTCTGGTGAGTATATAATAAATATGTCATTTTATAATAAAAAATAAAACAAAAAAATTTAATTCCTGTTTGTTATTTGTTGGGCTTTGATGCCAGAGGCGTTGGACTCGGTCTGTAAGTGCTTCAACACGGCCTGCTCGAGGTCTCCATGTGGCATTTCACCGCGTTAAGTCTTTTAAGCCACTGTTGAAGCAAACAGTTACTTTCCTTAATCAGATTATACATGCTTTAATCCTTTTATTTATTTTCTGAGGCAGATGCAATTTTTCGCCTATGTGGATCGATCCTCAAGGCGACGTGATTTAGTTATGGCATCTGCCTTTCCCTGACTTACTGACTGTTCTTATTGATTCAATTTATTTTTATTCCATAATAACCTGCAAACTTTTTGTGGCCGGCAGTGAAGAATTTTCTTTTTTTGCTGTTTCTTCTCTTCTTGTCTGATTCAGAAATCTGCCACTTTCCATGGTATAAAATAGGCCGTGAAACAAAACCAGCTTTCTGCTCCTCCTTCAGAAGTGAAGGGGGGCTAAACCTTCAGGAAATTTTGATCATGAAACTTGTCAAACTAAATATTATATGAGCTGCTTAATTTAAAATTTAGTTGACATGAGGTTTGCAATATTTACAACCTTGTTACCAACACCTGTCTAAATACAGTTTACAGTGATTTTTCTAGCCAGAAGCATTAAATAAACATAAAAATGAAAATGAATCAAAATAAATATAATTTAATGAATGAATGACAGATCTGAATGATAAAATCAGTAACAGAACTCTTTTGAAAATTACACTAGATCTAATTGGATATATTTTAATTATTTGCAAAATATGTCAGCTTAATATTTTTTTTGTTGATTAAAATTCATGAATTTAATGAGTTATTAATTTAACAATGGTGATTTTAATTGTAGAATACTGTAAAGTAGGGATCTGTGAAGTGGAAGAAATTTCAAGGAATGTGTTTAAAACTGCCTACTTCTCATGCTAAGTTAATTTTGTGTTATATAATAACTTTTCTAAAATAGTTTTCACTACAAAAACTGTGATTTGTCATTTTTTTTAAGTAGACAAAAAGACCACCCTATTCATGGAAAGTGTCATTGCATATATGTGTGAATGCATAATATATCAACTAAATTGTATTCACAATTGATTCTTTCTTCACTTAATGGTTTCAGTTCTTTGAAACAGACCACTGTAAATTATGCTTTGAGATCATAACATTAAAAAATGAATCCCATTCGTGCCCAAAATGAGCTTCCTCAGACTTTCTATTCTTAGCTGACTATCCCGAGCATCTAAACGACTCTGATAAGATCCAGTTAATTGGTTCTTGAGTGTTCATGGCCTTTTTTTCACTTGAATCCCAGGGGAACAATGACTATGTGCAAATTCCTCTGCAACGGAGACCATCGAGACAACACATCCACGGGTTTGACCTTTCGTATCCTGCTGACTCAGCGCCGGGATAGTTTTACGCTTAATAAATATATATGATCACAGGATTATGCAAATTATGTTAAAATATATCAGATAATTAATCACTTTAGCCAATTAGATCCAGTGTAATTTTCAAAAGAGTTAATAGGTAATTTAACCGCTGACGGTGCCGTTTAGATCTTTCCAAGCTCACGTCTGTCAAATAATCTAAGCTCATATTCATAAAGATATGAAAAAGAAGAGAGAAAAAAACTACTTGCTAAGATCCTCTTGATCTGACTTGAGGTCAACATGAAAACGCTGTGCACAATCCATTCCTCTCTGTATTGTGACGTATTCTTGATTGAAAGTGAAATCAACAGAGGAATTGTGCTGGAAAAGAGGGGAGTTTTGATTGTTCGTTGACTTTAAGCTACATATGAGGCCACCGTGAATATTATATGCAGAGAATACTGTAGTTATCTGAAATGCTTTTAAAGACATCACGCAAAACCGCAAAAAAAAAAAAAAAAAAAAAAAAAATGCACACACCAGGTCCATAAATACATGAACTGTTCAGAAGGGGTAAGTAAGATTTTATTGTTTTCAACATTTCTGAAGGATCATGTGACACTGAAGACATGGAGTAATGATGCTGAAAATTCAGCTTTGATCACAGGAATAAATTACATTTCACAATATATTCACATAGAAAACCGTTATTTTAAATTGTAATAATATTTCACAATATTACGTGTTTTTAGTTTGTTTGTTTGTTTTTTTATCAAATAAATGTAACCTTGGTGAGCAGAAGATACTTCTATCAAAAACATAACAAAATTCTTACAAACCCAAAACTTTTGAACAGCACATCTCTGACAAACTAATATGTTACAATCCAAAAATATAGACTGTACAAATAAATGCTAATCTGCTTATAATGCCAAGAAATCCTTAAATTCACCTGTTCTACAGGAGACTTAGTACAACATCGTCCCTATTAAACATGAGAACATGTATATAGCATCAGTGTGTCAGCAAGACTCGTTCTATGAGCTGCCGCCCTTCACTATATGCATTATTCACCTTTTAACATGTGCGTAGTTGTGCATTTAGCCTGAGAAAGTTATATCTATTCTCAATGGAGAAAAATGCCTTGATGCTACAAAATGGTGAGGCTGTCTACATTTCAGCATTGAACCAAGTGTACAAAAAAGCATGTTTTGAAGCTGTTAATGTTACATCCTTTATATTATGTAAAACGATGAGACCAGCTGGCAGTGAACACAACGTTAACCAACTAAACCTTGACCTCTTGGTCCGGACATTTCATTGTAGGGTTTGATTTGTTGATGTGGCGTTGCTGTAATTCCTGCCTCTCATAACAGCCTATCATTTGAGTTACCTTCATATTTACACACACAGTCACCCTCGTCATTCACTTTTTCTCTCTATTATGTCTCTTGAATTAATTGAACTGTCAAGGTCTCATACAGTAGTTAGAAAATCCCTAAGCAATAAGCAAGAAAATGTAATTGTCATTTCAGCCATTACTTGCTATTTCTCACAATCACATAGCAAAAAAATTATATTTTGTTCATGTACAAATACTTTAAACATCCTTGAATTTACTGGAGAAGCAAAATTACTTAAGATAATAAGTCTTGTTTTCTGAAAAATTATTAAAATTAAGTGACTGGAATCTGCCAATGGGGTAAAGAAAAAATAAACTTAAAATTTCTGTTTCTTACCCCTTTGGCAGGTATTTATTTATTTATGTATTATTATTATTATTATTATTATTTAAACAAGACTTGATTTTGCTTTTCAAATAAATATGCCTTAATTTAAGAATGTTTAGATATTTGTACTGGAAAACAAGACAAAAATGCATTTTTATTTTTATTTTTTGCTGTGCAAATATTCACATCACCAAATGCATTTTTCCCATTTATGGGAACTGATTTATATAAAAAATAAAATAAAATCGACTACCATAAATTCCATAAATGATCTGATAAATAAGTCTGCAGCAATAATACGCAGCTATTGAACATATATTGACTCAGAATAAGTGTTTAAGATCCCCAACTGGGAGGGAAATTGAAATTCTCCGACCATAACTTTTGTACCACAGCCATAAGGAGCGACCATCTGTACTGGCATGATAAATGAAAAAACTCTACATCCATCAACAATATCCTTAACCACATTACTGAGCATTTAGGTGTCTAAAATAACACTGAAAACATGTATAACGTTTCACATTATCAGTCAAGCATCTGTCTCTCAGTTAAAAACAATGCACTGATATTATATGTGAAAGTAAAAATCTCTGAGAGGAGCAATGACTTATAATGGGTTTTATTGTTTCTGGCTCGTCATTCGACTGAAATTGCTTTTCGGTCAGCCGGTCTTGCGAGTCTAAAGGTGTCACCTTTCGGTTTAAACCAATAAAAGCAAGGCCGTGATCTTTTTATTAAGTGCCAATGAATTGCAATCTAAAAGCAGGCGTCTTGATTTGACCAAAGAAAACATGTACACATTCCCTTTCACCTGTACCTGAATCACATTGATCGCGATACCGGCTCTCCAGATGAGATTTAAGAGAATCGCAATACCACAAATCACATTTGCTGAAGCTGCACCCGTCCAACTGTTAAAAGTCTCATAGGAGTTTCTCATTCTTTCAGTCAAACTGCACTGCCAAGGTTTTATATCTGTAGCTAAAAAACAGTTTTATTCTCAAGTGAAATATATTCTTTACTGTTAGTCTTTGTGATGACAGCATTAGTTACCAGACAATTTGCATTACATTCTGTGGGAGTTGTTGGTTCCTATACAATCCCTTTCTGTGACACGGCCACTATTCACTGCCATTAAATGGACAAGCACGAGCAGGACGATATAATTCTCCATTTGTGGTCATAAAAAGAGAGAAGGACAAATGGGCATTAGAACAACACCAGGGTGAGTAAATGATGACTTAAAGGGGTCATGACATGAGAAACCAAATTTGCCTTGATCTTTTGGTATTTAAGAGGTCTTTGTACCATTAAAACTTCCTGCAAGTTTCATAGCTTAAGACGTCCTCCCCATTATAAACGAAGCATTTATTTAATCAAGCTCTAAATACAGCTCGTTCTGGATCCATGGTTAGAAGTGACGTCACGGTTAGAAGTGACGTACCAGTCGTTTGTATATGACCGCCTCCAGCGCAGGACAACTACGCCTCATATCACATCATCGCATCGATCTCGCGCCCACATGTGTTCAGTCGACGGGCAGCGAGTGGGTCTGTTTATAAGAAGATTGATGCCACGCAGATGTGCTGTTCCTGCTGTGGACAAACAACATGTTTGAATACGCTGGCGGCAGGGAGAAATGGACGTCCCAGTCACGGCAGTGTTAATATACGCGTGTGTTCTCTACATTTCAAGGATGACTATTTTGAGAACAAATCGCAGTATGATGCTGGCTTTGCCAGAAAACCTTTGCTTAAAGATCAGGCCGTGCCCACTATTCTGGGCCCAACAACGATGCCGCAAACTGTAAGTAATGTATTTCATCTTAAAACTACTTTTTATGCATAAGCAGCACTGACGTTAGCCAATCATAACAGTGGGCGTTAACACTGAACTCTTAAAGGGGAAACACCCCCAAAACAGACTGTTTGAATCAGAGGATGAGAAACAGGGTGGGAAAAGGTCATAAATCACTACATTTTAAAAGGTTTTTGTCCAAAAAACTATAGTAATACTATAATTGCACCTAAGGGAAAATAATAAAACAAAAGCCATGTCATGACCCCTTTAATTTACACTTTAGGGAGAAATGTTTCTTGAGCATCAAATCATCATATTAGAGTGATTTCTGAAGCATAATGTGACAATGAAGACTGGAGTAATGATGCTGAAAATCCAGCTTTGATCACAGGAATAAATTAGTTTAAAAATATAAAAATCTTATATGGTGGCGGAGAGAGCTCAACGTGCAGCCACTGAAGACCCTGCAAATTAATAAAACATCTTCATCAGTTTGACAACACATGTGCTGAAAATAATCCCAACGCAACCAAATATAGAAACGCATTACTTTATATCAAGTTCTCAAGTGTTATCACAACCCCAAAATCTCAGAATCACATCAACATCTACATGCTTCAGTAGTTAAATATAGCTGGAGCAACGCTCTAATAAAAATGCCTTAAGTTGTTACAGTTGTGAATATCTAGAGAACATCACATCGTGAAATACTTGTTTGAGGCCATGTTGGAGAATACGAGCAATTTGCATTCATCAAGCTGTTCTCGCTGGGCCTTTCATTGATCCTCTCTGTTTTACTGCCACCTTAGTGTGTGCAACGTATGAACTCAAACACACAGATAACTGTGATCATGCATCATGAAGAACACTGAGTGTCACAGAGATAGATGGAAAGTCAGACGATGCAAAACCTAATAAAGCAGAAGTTAAGTGGAATAAGTCGCTCTATTAGAGTATGAAAACGTCTTGCGATTACAAACAACAGGTGTGAAAAGAGCTGCTTGTTTTGCACGATGACAATGATGATATAATAACAAGTTGCAAATGGCACAATAACTGAGAACAGAACAAATCCATATAAATCAAGGAGACAATAGGATTACGATGAACACGAGAAGGTAAAGTTTGTATTTATTTATCGGGTGAGACCTCAGTGTTATCGTCACATTTCCATAAAGCAGCAGCAGCGGCAGGCTTTTGTGCCGTGACACAAAGGTTGATTGATTGCCTAGAGATTTTTTTAGTCATTACACAATGAGTGTTTCACGCAAAACACTACACACACACAACACACACTCGAAGGAGAGGAATAATGAAACGCCCTTGGACGGGACAGCCTTCGTTAACCGAGACTGGAGTTAAGGGCAAACACTGACATTATGGATGGATCAGCATATGATAAACTGTTTACGCATATAGTCTAGAAGGGCATAGTTACTGTATTCCTCAATCAATTCTCTTTATTAAAGTATAAAAGCAGAGTTAAAAAGGTGTTTAAAGTTAAATATTTGGTGTAGTTGGACTATGCATGCAGAGGGTAAAAAATATGAATTATGCATGACAAATTACGTCTCTCTAAATGTAAATTTACATTTGACATATTCACATTCAACATTTTTCTATGTATTTGAATAGCATTTGATAATGATATTAATAGCTTATGAGCAAATACAGCTTTTAATGAAACCTCCCTGTTTGTTTTGTCTTTGTGTACTAGAAGGCTTAAAGGAATAGTTTAAGCAAAAAAAAAAAAAAAAAAAAGAATATTCTATCATCATGTGTAATACATTTTTATAAAATTGTTGACCACAAAAGAATACATTCTAAGGAATAATTTCATAGCTCTACACTATACAACTATATCAATCTAAAATAAAACAAATAAACAGTCTGAAATCTGTAGTTTGGAATGAGAGATTTAAGGTGAACTGTCCCTTTAAGATGATTGATGATCAGTGGAAACCACCTATTATTTTCACAGGCCATGAAAACATGGTTTATCGTCTTTTAAGAGGGTTCAATCTTATTGTCTTGAATATCTTGCATTTATAGCCGATTAGCTTTCTCTGTAGCCCTTTGTTACAGTAAATACATAATTCTATGCAATTATGCTTTAAGTGTCCTGTTATGTGCAACGGTCTGACAGTGTATTTGAAAGTTTGCTCTTTCTTTCAGTCCCTTCTCTTTAGTGTGGTCATCGAATTCTCTGAGATGCATGATTGCAATGCATGATATTTTGTCTGCATTGTTTTAACACTCAATTCAAAAGAATAAATAGTTGTTTGTTTACTGAATCTGCATAGCATTAAATAGCATAGTTCTGTATACTATGTACTACTTTAATCCATTTACATGTCTAAGACCTCACAAACCCAAGGACTGTCCCTGTCAGCAATGAAATATACTGCACTAAGAAGAACAATAATGGTGTAGAACCAGTTTTAACTCAGAAATTGCTAGTAAATTTGACAAAGAATCAGCAAACACATTGATTTCAACATGACATTTTTAAGTAGAAACTAATTTTCTTGTAAAAGTACAACAATCATTTTTATTTAAAACTTTTTTACAGTGTGCATGCTAATCATTTAATTCAGCATAATACTCCTTTCCCACCCTTTTTATAGCGATTGGGAGTGAAATCTTCCAATTAGCCGTTTCCCAGTAAGAGTGAGTGATCGTGAAGCAAGAAGTGTGATGTACTGGTATCTTTGAAATGGCCAGAGACCCCAGCTAAAGATGTCCGCACCTCATTAAATGCAAATGGAAGAGCCATGTCTAATTGTTCCACTCCATTTCTGTCTCTAATTCTGAGCCGAAAATGATAAAAATCTTTGAACCGGAAACAATTATAGTGGCTTTCTGTTATGAAACGATAAGAGCAGAGTGACAATTGCTAGGCCAGGTCATTTGTCTTTGTTTTTATTTTTTAATGATTGTTGTTTTATTTTTGTATGATACAGCTGCAAATAAGTATTTGAACACATGTCTATCAGCTAGAATTCTGACCCTCAAAGACCTGTTAGTCTGCCTTTAAAATGTCCACCTCCACTCCATTTATTATCCTAAATTAGATGCACCTGTTTGATATAAAAATAAATAAATAAAATGCAAACTTCTGAGGGAATTCTTAATGATGCTGTTTGTTGGAATAGTCCACTGTGATTCTGAATACACACAAGGCACATATTTTATGGAGATTTCTATCATTTTTCATAGGGGTTGTACAGTTGAAAGCGGCCCTCTCCGGAGCCCGGGGCCATGTTGACAATACCTTAAAGGCCCTCTCTACAGTGCAAATCAAATCCACTCAAATCCCTCAAGGTTGGAGTTTGTGGCACGTGGATATAAGGACAGCGGTGACAGACATCTTCCTCTCTCTCTCTCTAGCTTTATCTCTCTATCTGCCTTTTTTTTCAAATACACTTAAGCTCAAAATTCACTGTCTGTCATGTGCATTTTGAGGACAAAAACAATGATAGCTTTGTGAGAGCAAGGTGAAATTTAAATGGTTACTGATAATCTTCTGCAGTCAAAGTTGGTTTCAGTTACATCTGGTGCCAAACACTAATGGCCAGTTTCACAGACAAGGTTTAAGTCTAGTCCCAGACTAAATGCACGTTTGAGCTGTTTTAACTGAAAGCACTGATATATCTTAAAATATGTCAGCGTCATTGTTTTGTCTCCAGATGCACACCAGTAGTTTATTTTCTAAGGCACATGTATAATGCTACTGAAATATCCTAATCGATCTAATACCAAATCCTGGCTTAATCTAAGCCCTGTCTGTGGAACCAGTCCTTAAGGTGTGTGTCTTGTGTCTTGCTACTTTTTGACGTAATGCTAAAGCTGCAATATTTAATTTGAGAGTTGCACTGAAGGGGAAGATTTGAATAACTTTGGAATTTGGTGCACAAGTCATATGGACTATTTGTATGGTATACTGTATATATATTACTGTTCAAATGTTTTTTGTCATTTATATATTTTTTAATCAGTTTTTTTATTAAATTAATCAAAAGTGACAGTAAAGACATTTATAATGTTACAATAGGTTTATGTTTCAAATACATCCTGTTCTGTTGAACTTTCTATTCATAAAAAAAAAAAAATGCATCACGGGTTCCACTAAAACATTAAACAGTTTTTAAACTGATGATAAGAAATGTTTCTTGAGCATCAAATCGGCATTTTAAATTGATTTCTGAAGGATCATGTGACACTGAAGACTGGAGTAATGATGCTGAAAATCCAGCTTAAAATCTTAAAATATATTCAAATAGAAAAAAGTTTTTTTTTAAATTGTGATAATATTTCACATGTTTTTACTATATTTTTGATCAAATAAATGCAGCAGAGGATTCTTCTTTTTAAAAACATTTAAAAAAAAATTTGAACAGAACAAAACACTTTTGGACAGTAGTGTATGTATATATGTATATTTTTATGTTTTTATTTATTTTACTGTAAAATGCTGTTGCACTGTATGGAAAAGATCTGTGTAAAGAAATTATGGTAACACTTTATAATAACTGCACGCTATTAATCATTAGTTAAGTTTTAGTAAACAGTCAATTCATCATTTATAAGGCATTAATATACATTAATAAGCAATTTATAAATACAGATATAAATGCTTAATACTTGATTTAAAAGCATATCTATAATGTGTTTAATAATTGTATTTTCATACTTTATTCATGATCAATTTATAATTTCTAAATGATGTATTGCATTATTTATAAACCAGTTAATTAAGAGGTGTCAGTGGTTCATCAGATCACTTAGAAAGTAAATTATTAATAAACTATTTAAATGTACATTCATACATCTTATTATTCAGACATATAGTAATAGTTAGCGTGTTAATAAATGCTTTATTAACATGTATTTCTACTGTAATTCAGGGTTAATTCGGGTAGTTATAAAGCATTTAGTAGTGGTCAGTGAACTATTTCTGTGAGCTCATCTAAAGTGAGGACTATTCATGCCTTGTCAAGCATTTACAAATGAGATTTGTGTTGTTTCACTGTGTTGTGTTTGTTTCATTTTTCTGTTTAGAAGATAAATGAGCCTTTAAATCTCCTTTATAAATGCTTTACAAGGCATAACTAGTCCTCACTTTAGATAGGCTCACAAAAATAGTTAACTGACCACTACTAAATGTTCTATAACTAACTGATTTTACTCCATTTACTTACACTTTCTAAGTGATCGTATGAATCACTGACAACTCTTAAATAACTGGTTTGTAAATAATGAAATACTTCATTTAGAAATGATTAATTGATCATTAACAAAGTATGAAAATACAAGAATTAAACACATTATAGATATGCTTGCTTATAAATCAAGAAAAAAGCATTTATAGCTGTATTTATAAACTGCTTATTAATGTCTATTAATGCTTTATAAATGATGAATTAACTGTTTACTCATGCTTAACTAATGATTAATAGTGCAGTTATGATAACCGAAATGTCAAAATTCTAATATTGTTTTCCATGGAAGAAAAAATAACAGCAAACAGGTTTAGAACGACATACGAGTGAGTAAATAATACCAGAATTTAAATTTTTGTGTGACCTATTCAGTTAAAAGGTCTGATTGTGTTTCTACGGTATTGATTTCATATAGATGAGAGCTGGAATCGTACCAAAAGCAAAAATATTTTTGCTGTGAAGCCAATCCTACATCCAACACCGCAGGATTTCAGCAAGAAAATAAGTTCTGGTGGAAGTCCTTGACATAATGGGCCGGTAATCCATCGGTTTGTATTCTCTCGAGTGGCTTTCAGTTGAAAACAAAGAGTTAACCCTGATTGCCACTCTCAGATGAGTTCGCAGCCATAAAGCGCCGCTCTGCAAGCATCCTCTCCCTTCAGACTCGATTTCTCACACCGGGCCAGGGGTTTCATGGCCGAGCAGAGATGGTTTTGGCAGCCTTCCCAGAGTGATGCCAATTGAGGATTGATTTAGATTCAGGGTGCGAGAGAGAGAGAGGTTATCTATGAAGATATTCTATTCCCTTTGTGGAGGCTTTATCCAGCTCAAGAGATGCATTGTACCCACAGACGTGTCTATGAAAGTCTGTATCCCGGCCCCACGGCAGCCTACCAGCACTCTTAAAGGTCACTGCAAGCCACAGGTCATTCTGGAGATTTATGCAGCATGTCAATGCTGAGATTGCATTGCAAGAGTTGTCTGAGTGGGCTGAAACATTTCGGTTCTGGCTTAAATTCATCTAAAGTTCAGCGTGGGACTTCTGCTAGAACTTTCCTGCAACGTCCAACATTAGGTGTAATGGGTCAGCTTTTTATTTCACTTCGTGTGTCACAAATGGATGCATTTGAGAACTATGCAATAATTTCCACAATATAATGGAGGCTTTTAAAACATTTAAAAATGGGGGAAGTTGTCACATTGGGAACCTGTTGTTTGAGAAACTTGCAGAAAATTGTAATATTTATATTAAAATTTATATTAATATTAATTTTTTCTGTAAGTTTCTCAAACAACAGGATCCCAATGTGACAAACTTACCCCATTTTTAATATAAATATTCAACATTATATTATTATTTTCCTCATTATTGATTATTGAATAAAAGTTAAGGGGGGAAAACACATGATACAAATATATACAGTGAAGAAAATAAGTATTTGAACACCCTGCTATTTTGCAAGTTCTCCCACTTAGAAATCATGGAGGGGTCTGAAATTGTCATCGTAGGTGCATGTCCACTGTGAGAGACATAATCTAAAAAAAAAAATCCAGAAATCACAATGTATGATTTTTTAACTATTTATTTGTAAGATACAGCTGCAACTAAGTATTTGAACACCTGTCTATCAGCTAGAATTCTGACCCTCAAAGACCTGTTAGTCTGCCTTTAAAATGTCCACCTCCACTCCATTTATTATCCTAAATTAGATGCACCTTTTTGAAGTCGTTAGCTGCATAAAGACCCCTGTCCACCCCATACAATCAGTAAGAATCCAACTACTAACATGGCCAAGACCAAAGAGCTGTCCAAAGACACTAGAGACAAAATTGTACACCTCCATAAGGCTGGAAAGGGCTACGGGAAAATTGCCAAGCAGCTTGGTGAAAAAAGGTCCACTGTTGGAGCAATCATTAGAAAATGGAAGAAGCTAAACATGACTGTCAATCTCCCTCGGACTGGGGCTCCATGCAAGATCTCACCTCGTGGGGTCTCAATGATCCTAAGAAAGGTGAGAAATCAGCACAGAACTACACAGGAGGAGCTGGTCAATGACCTAAAAAGAGCTGGGACCACCGTTTCCAGGTTACTGTTGGTAATACACTAAGACGTCATGGTTTGAAATCATGCATGGCACGGAAGGTTCCCCTGCTTAAACCAGCACATGTCAAGGCCCGTCTTAAGTTTGCCAATGACCATTTGGATGATCCAGAGGAGTCATGGGATAAAGTCATGTGGTCAGATGAGACCAAAATAGAACTTTTTGGTCATAATTCCACTAACCGTGTTTGGAGGAAGAAGAATGATGAGTACCATCCCAAGAACACCATCCCTACTGTGAAGCATGGGGGTGGTAGCATCATGCTTTGGGGGTGTTTTTCTGCACATGGGACAGGGCGACTGCACTGTATTAAGGAGAGGATGACCGGGGCCATGTATTGCGAGATTTTGGGGAACAACCTCCTTCTCTCAGTTAGAGCATTGAAGATGGGTCGAGGCTGGGTCTTCCAACATGACAATGACCCGAAGCACACAGCCAGGATAACCAAGGAATGGCTCTGTAAGAAGCATATCAAGGTTCTGGCGTGGCCTAGCCAGTCTCCAGACCTAAACCCAATAGAGAATCTTTGGAGGGAGCTCAAACTCTGTGTTTCTCAGCGACAGCCCAGAAACCTGACTGATCTAGAGAAGATCTGTTTGGAGGAGTGAGCCAAAATGTGTGTGCAAACCTGGTGAAAAACTACAGGAAACGTTTGACCTCTGTAATTGCAAACAAAGGCTACTGTACCAAATATTAACATTGATTTTCTCAGGTGTTCAAATACTTATTTGCAGCTGTATCTTACAAATAAATAGTTAAAAAATCATACATTGTGATTTCTGGATTTTTTTTTTTTAGATTATGTCTCACAGTGGACATGCACCTACGATGACAATTTCAGACCCCTCCATGATTTCTAAGTGGGAGAACTTGCAAAATAGCAGGGTGTTCAAATACTTATTTTCTTCACTGTATATATTTTTTGTTTTTTTGTTTGGACAACAGAATTCCTCCAATATATATATACAACCTTTACCGAACAATATGGTAAACAATAACACTTTAGTTTAGTTTAGTTTAAATTCTCACTATTAACTAGTTACTTATTAGCATGCATATTACTAGAATATTGTTTGTTTTTTAGTACTTATAAAGCACATATTAATGCCTTATTCTGCATGACATTTACATCCCTTAATCCACCCAATACCTGAACTTAACAACGGCCTTACTAACTATTAATAAGCAGTAATTAGGAGTTTATTGAGGCAAAAGGCATAGTTAATAGTGAGAATTGGACCCTAATCTAAAGAGTGACCAGTTTTGTCTCTATAATGCACATCCAGAGGTTTTAACAGCATCAATTGCTCTTTGGCTATGAGCTGACAAACTCTTGGTTTCATGCCTAGCATTCACACATTTGTACAGTGTATCTGTGGACGTACACATCCGCTGTAAAACCTCATGCTGCTTAATTGTTTGCTAACATCCAATAAACATTGTGGAAGCCTGTAGTAAATAAGATCTCAGTTGTTGTTCTGCTCAAAAGCTACTTGCTCCTTTAAAGAATCCTCTGCAGTTTCATAAGAGATCTCAATATGGGCTCAAATATTTTCCCCGAGCTGCTCTCCACATCCGTTGTATTGCTCAAAGTATACTTGAAAGATATTAATCTACTGAAGCCATAAAAAGAGCACTTTATTTGAAGTCTTCTGAAGTCATACAGCAAGGCTTTGTGTGATGAACAGTCCTGGTGCCGGCTGGATGTCAATAACATCAAATGTCACTGGTTCTCCAGCGTCTCATAACCAAATGTCATGACGTCAAACATGCCATATAGACACTCATATTTGCTTTGAGAGCTGCTGCAGAAAACCTCAAATACAGTGACAAGTCAAATGGACTACTTTTGTAATACTTTTTGATATTTTTGGACATGATGTGTCTGTTGCATAGACACAAGTTTGGAGAAATTTTCATTTTAATTTCTGGGTGAACTATTTCTTTAAAGAAGACTTTGTACGGTATTTTATTAATGTTTGCTTTGTCAGTACACGATATTATCAACGTTTTAATTAACTGAATTCAGCAGAGAACATCACAAACGAACAACCGAGCTGAAAAGCAAAAGATAGTTTAAACAGCAGCAGTAATGACAGAAAGATAATGACTCTGTTTGAGATGAGCATCCCATGAGATTTTGATGGCCCAGAAGTTGTCGTCCGTCTGAAGCCTTCCATCTGAACTGTGCCAATATTTAACCTCCCTCAAAGAAAGAACATTTCATCAAAACAGAGAATCCTGCAGCAGATTTGGATCATATTGATCGAGCTTCAGCTGTTGTCATCCCTGTGTGGATGTGTTCATTCTTGTGTGGACTGTGATGTTGCCATGACTACAGACGTGATGTCAACAGTGTCTGTTAGTGGGATGTCATAGACATAGATATCCATAATAAAGGCTAGATGTCTCGTCCGCGCTGTTGGCCAATGGTGGTCGACGTCAGCACCTGGCGGCCATCTTGTCACAGGCAGCTCGCTCACTCGTAACATTGTGTTTTATGGTGCATGTACTTTTTAAATAACCATAACTTGCATAATTTTCTACCGATTTTCAAACGGTTTGGTTCGTTATAAACGTCAGAGATGTAGTTATGACACTGCACACTTATGAATAATTATGTATAAATTATGTAAACATCCTGTATTATAGCCACATTAATAACGTTAGTAAGAAACCAAACCGTTTGTAAATCTGCCAAGATTTCCGCGAGATAAGAGTATTTGTGTTCTCACCTTACATCAGGTGGCCTACCACAGAGCCTGCCAGAAAGCTAGCCTGTGACAAGATGGCCGCCAGTGATGACGATAGAGACTCCGCCAAAAGACATCTAGCCTTAATTGTGGATATCTATGGTCATAGATATATCAACGCTATCTCATGACCAATTCGTACGAATTTGTACGAGTGATTTAAAAGGTGGCTAATTCGTATGAATTCATACGACCTCACTCGTACGGATTCGTACGATTTGTCTAAACCCACGTGATGGGTAGGTTTAGGGGCGGGGTCAGGGGTAGGTCATTCGTATGAATTCATACGAATTTGGAATTCGTAAAATATGTACGATTTAGCAAAAATCCTAGAAAGTTCTTACAAATTCGTCGTGAGATCGGGTTACAGTGAGGTCGTATGAATTGTTACGAATTAGCCACTCGTACAAATTCGTATGAATTGGTCGTGAGATCGGGTTGGAAATATACACTAGATGTCGCCTTGGGGTTCTAAGTATGCGTCAAAACCGCCGCCATCTTGGAACGGGGGTCTTGTCATAGGAAGTATAGCTAGGTAACGCTGCTCTCTCCGCCTGTACTTCGAATTCATGGATGATGCCGGATTTTTGTGCTGCGTATGGATGTTCACACGAATGAAATCTGAACTAAGAACAATGTTTTTAATTATTATTTATATATATATAATTAAAAAAAAAAAATAAATACATGTTACAACAAACCAAAAAAAACTAGAAAGTCACATTCATGACGATTTATGGTGATTTTATTTCCGTTAGACCTTTGCCTACATTGACGCTGATACATTAAATAGGAGGGCTCCCCTGTTCCATGATGGCGGCTCTATACGCTGATTTCAGGCAGACGTTATTTTGAAATCGAAAGCGAGGCTCTGGAAGAAAACCAGAAGTGTCGCCTTTAATCACAGGAGAGTCGTAGAAATTAGTTGTTCTAAAACTGTACATACATTTCTTTCATACTTTAGACTATATACAGTGAAATTCATTTATAAATAAAATATTTTTTTTAATATATAATTCAGAAAGTAAAAAAAGAAGCAGGAACAAACTATATACATATCCTATATTGGACATTAACATCCAATAGTGTAAATCGTGGGCAGCAGCTTCAGGTTGGTGTCCAAGGAATTGTTGTTTATCTTTACTTCAGTTTTTCTTCCCACTGGAGCCTCACTTTCCATTTCAAAATGGCGGCTGCGTTAAATCAGCATGAAATCAGCAATGAACTAACGTAGCCAAGGCGACTTCTAGTGTATATATCTATGGCGGTATGTGATCTGAGAGACATAGCTTGACCTGAACTGTTTTTATATCACAGGGGAGCCCGGGGCTAGTTGTCACACTTTTACTCCATATTCACAATACTTTTTTTTTTCTAGACAAAAGTTTTGACTAAAAGTCAAAAGTTTTTGTTTTTTTTTACACTTACCAGAATTGTATTTTTTATTGGGGCATGTTGTCACAATATGAACCTGCTGTTTGAAACTGTTAAATAATAAATCAATAAATTCAATAAATATTGAATATTAAAATATATAAAATAATCTTTCACTCTCTAATTATTTTATAATTTTCCAAATTATTGACACACACACACATATATATATATATATATATATATATATATATATATATATATATATATATATATATATATGACATACATTTTAAACACAATAAAAAAAATCCAATATAGTATACAGAATAATACAAATATTAAATAAATATTATATGATAAAATAATATTATATATATATATATATATATATATATATATATAAAAAATATGGAAGTTTAAATAAAAAAATTAAAAAAATCCAATTTTGCACTAGATGTCTGAAAACCAACATAAAAATCACAGCTAGATAAAACAATAAAATCTCATATTCACTGAGATAAGCCCCACTGTCCCGTATTGAATGAACTGAGAATGATGCTTGATTTTTACCAGCTACTGTAGGCTGTTTCCTCAAAGTAAAAAAAATAAACAGTTGAAAGTGTTGTACAAGAGAATTGAATCTTCCAGCACTTGAGAGAGGAACCCATTGTCTTTTGAGGAGAAGCTCCATCAGAAACACTCTCTGAAAGTGTTCCATGAGCCAGAGAGATCAGTCAAGCAGACTCAAACGCGGGCCGCTCTTCACACCTACATTACACCAAAACAGAGAGGCAGTGTCACTCTTTGAGTGTTCACAGATCCCCAAATAGAGGTGACAAACAGAGAGAGCATTCTGAGCTGAATTCTGTCAGGGTTTTTGTCAGGAATGGCAGCTCTAATTAATGGACATGAACAGCTTGGCTGTGGAAAAAAGAACAGGGCTTCAAGGGCCACCGGTTCAACCTTGTGTCTCCCGGCATGACATGTTACCAACTGTCGAGATTTTGGCTGGGCTGTATCTGGTGGGAGTCTATTTGGCTATGACTGAAGGTGCTTTAGTGTGTGAGTCTGTTTATTTCACAGGTAATTTAATCTAATTAAGTAGACAAGAGAGCTGGCATGTTGCATCTAGTATCGATGCATGAGGGGAAACAGCCTGTAATGAATTGTGAGACCTGGAAGTTCACACGTGGCCGTCGGAGCGAAATTTCCCGTATTGGATGTTCATAGAGCGACTGCGTTCGGCATCAATCTAAAAGGTGCATTGGATGCTAAAGACTTTGATTTGAAAGCATTTACACGTTGTTTATTTCGACAGTCAGTCTTGCAGAAAGTTGGAGTTTGTTGGAGCTCTACTTCGAGACTCTACAGATCCATCAGGGTGAGACTTAAGCACCACCTGCCGTACGCTGATTGATGAGCCATACGGTTAGTTGCACGCGCCGGTCTATTTCCGTTCTGCTTCGGTGAAGAGCTAAGGAGGACGACATTCAAAGACGTGAAATTACAGCTTGACGGCTTTCTGTATCCATGCTTGAATACAATTTGGACGCAAAACCGTGATTAGATGCAACCTCGACTGGCTAGTGTTCAGCTAAACATTTTGCTTCTGTCAAAACACTTGAGAATCTTTGAGAATCTTTTAAAATAATATTCAGTATAAAATATAAAATAATCTTCCACATTGCATTATTATTTTCATTATAAAATATATACTAATTTAAGGCAATTTTGCACTTTTAGTTTGGAGAACAGAATTCCTCCAGTCCATTTTATAAAAAAGTAATAACATTCTAGTTTTGTAAGTTTTGCACTATATTTTTTAAACAACACAAAATCACTCATATAAAAACTATGAAACCGCAGTTCCTGAGAGATAGTCCATGTGACAACTAGCCCCGGTGTCCCCTACTGTATGAACTGAGAATGATGCTAGACTTTTACCAGCTACTTCTGTATTACATTCGACATTCAACTGCACAGAAGAAGTGAAATTACAGTTTGGCGGCTTTCTTTATCCATGCTTGAATACTGTTTTGAAGCACAACTAGATGCTGGCTTGTATTTAGCTAAACATTTGCTGCTGTCAAAACACACAAATGCACAAACCCCAGTGCGCTTCCAGAACTTCTCAGACGGAGGATGTAATAAATTGCATGCATTTTTCGACACCCTGTGTGTAACAAGTCTGGTTATTTCTCGCCGTGGGTTAGTTTTGGCACATGTCAGGCGCTGGCACACAGAGTTCAGCAGCTGGTAAAGGTCCACATGAGTCAAGGGCCACAGCCTGTGGGACCTGCAACCATGGGGCCCGTGTTCAGTCTACAGGACTTAATTTTCCCTGCCTATGGTTCTCCACAGGCTCGCCGCAAACTGATATCTTTAAGCGAGGCCCTCAGGCAAGGCCAGTCTCTACATATTCAACTTGACAGGCGAACCGGGGGAAACAAAGTGCAGTGACCCAGATTGAAACTCTTTGAAGGCAGGGAGCGCAAAGGAGCAAAACCCGTCTCCTCCATTTCCAGTGGCCCCTTCTGACCTCACTTCTACTCAAAAGTTTTTTTTTATTTTGGTATCATTAATGTTTATGCCCCATGAACAGACAAGTTGGTTTATACTAAGCAGTGTTCTGAGTAGCTTAACAAGCTGCAGTTTCAAATGAGAAATGAGTTTCAAATGAGCACTCTTCATAACTGAATTGAGAATATTTTCCTGGTTTTGAATTGAGGTAACAGAATGCAGAATTGCAATTTGAATTTGAATGTTAAATGTTTTAAATGTTAGCTTGACAAAGGCTTGTTAAAGAGGAAAAAAAACGTACATTTTATAGGCCTTACATATATATATATATATATATACAGTATATATAATATATTTTACCATGGTCTGTCTGAATACTTGATTCGGATTGGCTGGAAGGAGTTCCGGTCAGTTTACTGTTCAATATTAATGTGCTGGTGCACACAAACATCACTCACACACAGAGATCAGAGATCACACTGCACACACTGAAACAGAAAGTTGTTATCAACGCTGCCCTGCGAGGGGGTTACATCGCTGTTTTGGACGTCATTAAACTCACAGCTTAATTCTTTGTAGAGATGCTGCACAGATGCAGGTGATTTACATCTCTCTCTCTCTCTCTCTCTCTCTCTCTCTCTCTCTCTCTCTCTCTCTCTCTCTCTCTCTCTCTCTCTCTCTCTCTCTCTCTCTCTCTCTCTCTCTCTCTCTCTCTCTCTCTCTCTCTCTCTCTCTCTCTCTCTCTCTCTCTCTCTCTCTCTCTCTCTCTCTCTCTCTCTCTCTCTCTCTCTCTCTCTCTCTCTCTCTCTCTCTCTCTCTCTCTCTCTCTCTCTCTCTCTCTCTCTCTCTCTCTCTCTCTCTCTCTCTCTCTCTCTCTCTCTCCTCTCTCTCTCTCTCTCTCTCTCTCTCTCTCTCTCTTTAATTGAAATAAATGCTATAATTCATTCATTAAAATAAATGTAATCTTGTCGCAACTATTTCCTCCCCCGTAGTGCATTACAATTATTTAATGCACAGCTAGCCATAGATTATCCATCACTTATATCTTATCTGAGTAAAAAAATGTATATATATATATATATATATATATATATATATATATATATATATATATATATAAAACCAGAAACAACTTAATTGTTAAATCTTCCACAAATTAAAATGAAAAAAGAAAACATAAAAATTAAAAATATTAATAAAACCTTATTTATACTAAAATAACACATCTTGCTTAAATTAACTTGTGTAGATTAGACTGGAGCACTTCATTTCTGCACAATGCATTATTGAGTAAATTTTTCTTCTTGTCATCTCACAAATGGATATATATATATATATATAAATAACAATAACAAACAGAACTGCAATATGAACTAAAAACTACAAACATAGATAGACTTTGCTTTCTCGTTTCAGAAGACCACCACATGTTGCTGGACATTGATTGATTTGGACCAACTGAAGCAGCTGCTAACCACTAAACTCAAGAGTCAACAGAGCGCTGAACCATGCAGCTCATGAAGGTGACTGAAGATCCCGCCGATAAGATTCTGCCCTCAAAGTTCAAACAGACATTTCACTACACAGGAGACAAGCAAGAAATGTCAATGCAATAAATTCATTCTTCTTTGCTATTGCTTTTCTTGAGAATGTATAAGTTAATTCAAGTGCACTGGCACTTTTCACTGTTTAAAGTTTTTCAGTAACTCTTCCTACATGTTCCATTGAATAATTTATTCAACCAATTCGTTCAAACACACTGATTAATTTAGGAACAAAACAAGTGAAAGTCATCACGAGTGAGTAATTGAATAAAAAAAAATTTATTCGTTCAGGAATTTGCAGCCTTGTGACTATACTTTAAGGAATATTTAAAGAATCATACAGTAGATTGATGCTAAGGATATACTGTATCTTATAATAAAATAAATGTTAAAAATAAACATGCAATAAAGATAAGAAAAACGTTACCAATGAATACTGTTTTTAACATTATAAATGCAATCTTAAAAATATCATGCATGTATTCACTTTATGGTTCATTATATTCATCATATTTATAAATGCAATGTAAAGTCTGTGTTATTCATATTCAAACTGATACTGAAACCTTCAATTAAACACAAATGACGGTGATAAACGCAAAAGTCTAGAATGCCTTAAACAACAGATGCACTACAGGCAAAGTCTCAATCGCATCAAGTGTACCAACTTCTGTACCATTTACCCATAATGCATTTTTTTTTATAAACGTAGCTTTGAGAGAGGTTGGAAATGACCCCAATTTCATTGCAGTAATTACGGCAATCTGCCTGTGTGACACCGCAGGCCAGACCTCCACTCTCTCCGGGCTTCTCTCCTTGCTGCATTGACTCTCCTTTGCACCCATCATTTAATTACCTCAATTAAAGACGTAATTAATCATCTGCCTAAGAATCCATTACTAGCCAATGACTGAAATTGTCCTTTAATCAAAAGCTTTGGCGTGACATGCAGGTCAATGGCCGCTGCCGAAGCACATGCAAAAGTGCGCTCTCATCATCTTCCATGATGTTTACCAGACGCTGGTCTGGCCTGACTGTATGACTGGCAGCTTCTCTTCTCCTAATGAGCAGCAGAGCTTTGGACCCCGAGCGATAACTGTGAGCGGCCTCATTAAAATGCGATAAGTTAAAAACACTGCTGAGCAATTAATCGCTGCCTGTCAACATTAAATGATCTCACCTGCCACTGTTTATCTCGTCCCTTCTCCAGATTGTTTGGCAGGGAGAGTTGAATTACAACTCAGTGTAACGAGGTCATTGTTTGTATTTCTTTGAAGTTTGGTTAGTCAAGGCTTCTTGCATTTAAAAAAAAAAGTACACACCCTTTTTTTACACACCCTTTAAATGTAGGGGAGAGCCGGGACGATTGAAACGTAGGATGGATGAAACATTGATATTTCCTCACGTCATATTTCGTCAGCACGTACAGCACGCAATGCCTACCAGACCGGAAACATTTCTTCTTTACGTCATGCCATTGTAAAGTTAGATCCGGAAAGCTGGTTTTGAGTGCGGTTAGTGAATTCTTTCGTGCAGTACTTTTTTTTGACTGACAAGTTGTATTTATTGTTTCATGTGCCATTGTAATAATACGGAAGGTGTATTAGTACTACAACATTAAGTGTGTAATATCAGAGTTTTTTAGTTTAAGGGCAAAACAGGTTTAACTGGCAGGAAGAAGAAGAAGAAGAAGAAGAAGACGTTTTATTTATATAGCGCCTTTCCATTGCTCAAGGTCGCTTTACAATTATTGGCGCAATTATATTTACAGGAGGCGTTGGTTGAAACAAGTGTTCTGATAGACCTTATTTTCTTCATAATAACAGGCTATTCAACTAGCAAACCCTCAATATGACTCAAGGAAGAAATTTAAGAAAACGGATTTGTCTGTCTTCGTCAAAATAGCCCATTAGAAAGATTACGCAAAATGCGCATAGGCTTATTGTTTATTCGGCGACAGAACAAAAATGTCAATATAAACCTTTAAATTAATATAAATAACAAAATATGTTTGTAACTTATAAGTTACTTGTCAGGTATTGTTCATAAAAACAAGCATTAGATGAATAGCTACAGTTTAAACTGTTATGTTTCATCCGTCCCACCCCTGTGTTGCAATCGTCCCGCACAGGCGCATATGTGAGTTGTTGATCACACACACACAAAAAAAAAAAATCTATCTGTAACCTTATCTTAGAAAACGACGTTCATCTGAAAGGTGTTTCAACTGTCCCGGCTCTCCCCTACTGCATTACTGCTGTGCATTTAAGACTTCTGTGTGCACGACACACCCTGTTTTATGACGACACTGCTGTCAAGCTCTGTGAGATTCAGAAGTATGGCATACTATTCTTACTATTTCTGCCATATCTTGATATAATAAATATTACAATGTTTAAAAAAAAAAAAGAAAAAGATTTCTTAGAAAACTTTGATGGGTCCAGACTTAAAGGCCGTGTTGCAGGGTTAATTTTTTGTTGCAACGAATTTGTGCAATTTGCTTGTTGGTAATAAACATTTAAACTGTTATCCATTGTATTTTATGTTGTAGGGTATCACAAAACGGAATGTAATACGAAAAAGTAGGTACTATCTTACAGCGGTTTGCAACGATTCTCCTTTCCCCCACAATGCATTGCATTACGTCACCTTGGGGAGAGCCCGCATTGAGAGTGACTAGAGAGACGAGTAGTAGACGAGAGTATTCGGATAGCGCAGATTATTATAGATAAATACATAGATATAGATAGACAGACAGACAGACAGACAGACAGATAGATAGATATAGATAGAGAGTCTCTATACTAGCCTAACGTTATCTATCTATATCAGATAGGCAGACAGCCAGATAGCATAACGTTAGCATAGATAGCTAGCAGCTAGATAGATAAATAGATAGAAATATTAGTAGTTAGATTGACAATGGTGAGGCACGTCACATCTGGTCGCGTGGTGAGCTCCTCGACCAGCGACCAAAACGCACTCACTTCCCTACAGCACAAGCTTTCCAACGCAGTTTCCATGGAACGGCACCGCCGGCGCCCACACAAGCACCTGCCGAACACAGCGACAGGCATGCGGCGGCTACGTTTGCAACAACATTTTCACCGGAGGAAGAGATAAACGCTTAGAAACGCCCATATAGCTAGCATGATGCCTTCTATTTCTACAAAGGTTACCGGTACTTATCTGAACTAACGTCATGATCACTGCCTAGATATAAACAAAACAATGATTTTTCACTCAGTGCTATTCAATGACAGTAAATATATATTTATATACAGTATATATATATATATATATATATATATATATATATATATATATATATATATATATATATCGTTGTTGTGCACTGCTAAAAAAAAAGTCGTTATTGTGCACTGATGCTCGTAGACTAGCTCCAGTGCTCATTGCTGCGTTGCTAAATGATAGCAACTTTCCTCCACTTCTCCCCAACATGACGTCATCACCGAATTGCGTAAAAAAAAACGTTAATCCCAAAAACTTAACAAACTGGTCTTTAAGACCATTTTTGAGACATTTGAAAAATGATATACATATCTTGAGTGATTTATGTACCCATTAATCGACAGTGGTGGTTAACCTGCAACATGGGCTTTAACCTTGTAAAGCATACGGTTTGAAATACAAGTCCAAAATGGAACAGTTTATTGAAAATGTTTGCGTGTGTTTTTTTTTAAGTATCATTTTGATAAATCAAGCTTTTATGGCTCATATAGTAGGATATAGTAAGAATTTGGATCTCATGAGGGAAAAATTATACTCACATATGAACAGCATAAAAAAAAAATCTGTAAATATTTCACAGCAAAAACACAAGCTGAAGATGGACGTTTGTACAATTATACTAAAATAACTTTACTTGCTAAAATAAAAGTACAAACTACAAGCAGACGACAGAAGGCATGGAGTAGATCATTTAGAGGCCTTTACAATATGTGTATCAAATATGATACAGTATATGATTCATGTGGAATGGACACCTGTACTTCTAATTGCAGTGGGCAACATTCTGCATGAAATGTAAGTAGTTCAGAAGACGAGAAATATTTCAGTCCATTCCACAGAACATTTCAAGTGTGTCCAATACAAGCCCTTGCTCACTAATGTCTCCCAGAATGGGGTGGATTAAGCTTACCTTTGCAAGCAAGCAATTTATACACACCCGGAGAAGGAAGAGCCTCAGTCCAGCTCTACGGCCCACTGAACGAAGTGCAGTCAAGCAATTAGGTCAGGCACTCGCCTGGGCAACCCGCTTCAGTGGCTCTGATGGGTCCTGACTCTTATCTGCCATGGTCAGTCAGCAAGAAGAACAAATTAGCTGTAGGAAGATGACAAAGAGTGGACACGAGTCAGAGGCAGGCCCGAGTTTGAAGTGACTTGCCGTTAGTCACAGAGATCACAGCCGTTGGTTCTGTCCCGATCAGTCTGGCCGTCGGCTCCTCATGAATCTGCGCGCGTCAGCACTTTACATGGCATGGCAGGGGCCAGAAATCTGTACAATGACAACATGACCTGAAAATAGGTCACAGGTCTGTTCCGAGGGTCACAGACAGCAGGGAAAATAATAAAGAAAAGCTGAATGCAAATAAAAAATTGCATTTGTAATGATAATCCATCAGATATCGGATGGATGGACGGATGGATAGATTGATATATGGATGGATAGATGTACGAATAGATAGATTGATAAATGGATATACGGACGGATGGATATACAGATGAATAGATGGATATATGGATGATAGATGGATATACGGATGGATGGATAGATATGCGGATGGATAGAGGGATGATAAATTGATATATGGATGATAGATGTATATACGGATGGATGGATGGATGGAAGGATGGATGGATGGATGGATATACGGATGATGGATATATGGATGGGTAGATGGATATACGGATGGATGGATAGATATACGGATGGATAGATGGATATACGGATGGATGGATGGATGGATAATGGATATATGGATGGATAGATGGATATACGGATGATAGATGTATATACGGATGGATGGATGGATACACGGATGGATGGATTTACAAATGGATAGATATGGATAGATTGATGTGGATAGATTAATATATGGATGGATATACAGATATACGGATGGATAGATGGATATACGGATGAATGGATGGATGGATAATGGATATATGGATGGATAGATGGATATACGGATGATAGATGTATATACGGATGGATGGATGGATACACGGATGGATGGATTTACAAATGGATAGATATGGATAGATTGATGTGGATAGATTAATATACGGATGGATATACAGATATACGGATGGATAGATGGATATACGGATGAATAGATTAATATACAGATGGATAGATTGATCTACAGATGGATAGATGGATATAAGGATGGATAGATGTTAAGGACTTTGTGTACAATAATCCACCAGTAGAGAATGAGTAATGTCTACAACTGAAAAACAATCCTTTGTTGACTGGTCAAGCTGCACTCAGAGGCAAACATGTAATTCAAGGCCAAATCCAGCTAAAAAAGGGCCCAATACTCTTTAGCGAATACATTAGCTGCAGAATAAGCTCACACACTGTGTCAGGGTTATATATACTGTATGCACATCTCAAAGATTTGAAATCCATGAATATATAGATATTTTACACTGCATAAAATAGTCACATTAAAAGCACCAAAGAAGCCCAATTATAGTTGGTGTGTCTGTTGCCACTTTTGTCTGTGATTAAGTAGTTTGTAATGTATTCCCTCAGGTGCAGTGATCTCGGTGTAAAGATCCATTAAGCCTCTCGGTCTGTTTTAAAAAGCCCATCAAGGTCACTGGCTTTGGATGGCTAGGCATCATAAATGTTTCTGAATGCTTGTGTCGAGGGCAGAGGCGCGATCCAGGCCATCGCTGTTATTACTAATGAGCTGTTTTGACAATCAGGTTGTCCTGGCAACATAAGCTTATCGGCTGAGGAATCTAAATAATATTCATGCGGAGAACGCATGAGGTATTTGGGTTGCAGAAGGACAAAGCTTGGCTTAGATGCTCGAACTAACCCACGGGCTAATGACTGCATCTGCATAGTCTCTATTTCAGTCGATGTTAGACTAGTTTGTGTCAGGTGCTGTAACTTTTTTCCAAACAATATATCTTAAAGTTATGCAAATAGTTTTTTGTCTTGCTCTAAGCATAAATCTAAATCAATAAGGCAAGATGATCGCCATATTTATCCCTGTTGATTAGTACTTTGACTGTACTTTAAGACAATTACACATTTTCTAAAATGTTATGTTTACATTTCTAAATGAGGTTAATATAATGAAATCCAACAGAAATCTGAACATTGGATTCAAAAGAATTGAGTATTTTGGTAACACTTATTTCAATAGTCCACTTTAGACATTCTACAGTATAAGTAACTTTGCAACTACAACTCAACTTATAATTACCTGAACTCTTACACCTAACAGTCTACTAATACTCCAATGACTGCTAGTTGACATGCAGTGGCAAAGTGACGTAAAGTTAGCAGAATGACTGAAGGGTCAATGCGTGTCAACTCAACCAGAGATCATTTTTGTCTGGTGAAAGAAATACATAAATGAAGAAGAAAGACAAAATATTAATTGTACTGAATGTATATTTACGAGTTATCCCCTATTTTGTAGAGGGGGTCAAAATGACAATTTTCACATGACCATACAGAGGGGAGTAAAAATGACTTTAGAACTATGGCAAGCATATCTCATGTGAAAACATATTGCCGAAATCTAAAATGTTATCAAGTTTCGGAAATTTGGTTGATTTGACACTAATGTACCTAAAGTGGAAAATTAAAATAAAGTGTACCTAACAATTTATCACTCCATAAATCAGAAAATACTGTCCAAAAAAAATAAATTCTCCATGTTTAGGAATAATGTGTTAAATATATATATGGCGAGTGGTATATTAACAGCTGAAATGCTATAAAAGCAAAATAGCTAAAAATCGCAAATTTGCCTACGCATCAAAAAACAAGCAAACATGGCTTTGCCTGTAGATATCATGCCTTAAAACAAGATGTAAGAAAATTATAATTCTGACTGTCTTAGACAAAATACATTTGTCTTGTTTTCCAGTAAAATCATCATAAATAATGATCCTGCTGCTCAAATAGCTCGATTAGAATGCATGACCAGATTAAAATAGTATAATACTTGCTTGCGAAATGCAGCAACCAAATGCATTAATGTCAATAAAGTATAAGCGAATACATGCTAGTGACAGTCCAACCAGAATGAAGTCATAAAGATCAGCCAAGACGGTTTCCATAGAGAGCAAAAAAGCAACAGGTTGAGAGCAGCCATATCAGAGCGACATTATCACTCGCATTACGGGGTATGTTGAAGAAAGCGGGAGAAGCGGAGATGGACAGGAGAGGATGTAGGATGAGATATGAGGGGGCTCAATTGCCTGGTGACTTTGGCTGATTGAAATTGACCCGCCGTCTGCAGTTAAAATCTTCTATACTGGAAAAACTGAGAGCCATCATCCTAGTTTTAATTTGAGTGGCTCTCATGTGGTTAGCCAGGGTGAAATTTTACACTGAACACTTCTAATTTGACGGTGAAAAAAAAAAGGAGCCATAAATGTGCCTGTCAATCAATAAAGCGGCAGAGGGTGAGAACCGTGTTGTAATCTGGAGGAATGGAATTAAAGCATTTGCATTTTCACATTTGGCGTGGTGAAAGAATGCTGAAAAACTGTAAAGGCCACAGAGTGTTTCGATTATTGATGACACAGCAGCGGTGAGATTAAACTAATGGTGGAAAACAGATTTCTTTCCTCCATGCAGGTCAATCATCTTTACCGTCTCTGCAGAAACTGAGTGTTCGCAAATTCAAAAGTGATTGAGAGAAATTAGGATGACAGGACCAACTTTATTCAGAAAATGATGGCATATAGTGCATATGACAGTGACAATGCAACTATGCATATTATATTGGCCACGTCGAGATACACTGTGAAAATGTTTAACGTTTCCTTAATGTATATGGTGAAAAATCTAGTGAGACATTTCAGATAAATTGTAGGTAATTTTACAGATAAATCCTGTTTTTGGAAGTAAAAAAGAACATTATAATATGTTATTTACCCATATATATATACTTTTCTGTGAAAAAAAAAAACATAAATTGACATTAGTTACAGAACAGATTTTAGTACTTCAGTAGGTTAGTATTAATATTGTATGTATATATACACACATATACTTTTTTACTGTAAATGTAAGATGAAGTGATAAAATCTCTTTTTTTTTAATGATCAAGTTACAGCAACCACAGCTGCCCTTTCTTACTGTAAATTTCTCTTTTTTTATACCAATCATTTGAAAATCTATCAACCACAAATTCTTTTACAAAGCAGCTTGTCCATTTTTTTTTGTATGAAGTCCTCTTTAAAATAATTGTATTCCTCTGTATTTTTGTCTTGTTTTCAATTACAAGTTTTGAAACATTCTCTTAAATCAAGATATGTTTACTTGAAATGCAAAATTACTTAAGATAACAAGTTTTGTTTTCTATGGAGCCCCTAAAGGGACATGGTGATGGGAAAAATATGAGATGGGAGGAAAACCAATATTATTTTTTTTACTCCTGGCAGATATTTTTCCCTGTTTTAAGCAAAAACTCACTTTTTTAAAATGTTTTTATAATTTTTTTTAGAAAACATGTAAATTTTCTTCCCAAGTAAATCTTGATTTAAGAATGTCTAGAAAAACTGGAAAACATGTAAAAAGAAAATAATTTTTTGCAGTTTTATGTTGCTTATGCAAAATATGCTTTTGAATACACATAGAATTCCCCTCTTAGGCATCTAGCGATTGATTAACCTCGGTGACCTCGATGCACCACTCATTCACACTTGTCTGAATATATAATACATCAAATTAACACAGAGTCCCTCCGTTTCTACTGCCTCCTCTTTCATATGAACCATAGAAACAATCACTTAGCAACGAGATCATCTTGAGTTTCTCTTGAGTCTGTTGGAGTAAAGGGAAAAGTAAAAAGCATTAGTGAGCTGAACGATTGTCCGAATCCTTTCTCCCATCTAGAATGGAATTAAATCTTAAATTAAATCCTGAATTAAAAACATATTATGCCACTTCTTTTCACACAAATCATGTTGTTTCATCAATATTAAATACAAAATAAATGTGTATTTTTATCTTATTGGAGTTGCTCAACTAACTTCATAATAGTTGAAGTACACCATGAAGATCCACCGAAGAGACTTGAACAATGGCAGGGGAAGAACGTCTACGATAACAAGTACGCTAATGAAGGGGAAGGTAAAGTTTCCCATCTGAACACCGATAACCTTGGCTATAATTACTGACCAAAGTCATTCAAATGAGGTCTAAGGCAAAATAAATGAGAATGAATAGAGATATGATCCTGCACTGCAAAAGCTTCATCACCACCAGAAGAGTAATACATCTCTTTTAAACGTCCTTTATGTGCAGGGGAAAGGTAGCCTTTTCAATGGCAAAGTTATTATCTGTCAGCAACCAAGGTTAAAGACGAGAGAGATCCATGGAAATCAGAATTGGAAAAGAGCGGGCGTATTCACTATAAGGAAAGGCATTTTTATCATATCGGAGTTCATAATAGATGATCAGTGTCATAAAGAATGATGAGGCGGCTGTGTCGTTATTTAAAAAAGCCAGCGAGAGACTCATTTTCATCCAGATCAGAGTGAGTCCCACATGTAGATGAGCTGGAAAGAGACTTTTGCTACATGTGCCAAACTTAAATGGATTTTATATATATACTGTGCATATATACATATATATATATATATTTCACACACACATATACAGTAACTTCACAAACTTTTCAACCACACCATATCATCATTTCTCTTTTACAATAATTTAAATGATCACAGAAGTACTGAGATGGAAGTTTATAGATTGGGTATTAACACTGATGCCTACGGTTGTCACGATCCCTGTACTGTCTTGTATTTTGTAGGACTTTTATGTTGAAGTATAGCCTATATTATTAGTAGGGGTGGGAAAAAAAATCGATATTGCAATATATTGTTGCACTCTCTGTCGCAATAAATAATCGATACACTAACGCCCAATATCGATATTTTATTACAACACAAAATGATTAATTTACCCGTTGTCAAAGTCACTGTCACTACCCAATATCTACCATTCTGTTTGCGGGGGGCGCTGTTCGAGTAAATAGGGGTAAAGTGGCGCAAACAGCGGCCGGTGAAGAACACAAGTTAACTAACAACAACAGAGAATTGCAGAAAAAAAGAGAAGCGAGAAGAATGGCGGTAAACAATAAAAAACTAATCAAAGACCCACCCGCTAGTTTCCACTCAAAGTGGACACTTCGGGTTTTACGAGCAGAGAGAGCGCAACGGCCGCGCGCGCGCACTCTCACGTCTTCAAACAACACGAGGACACTTGCTCTCTCCCTCGCTCATATTAATCAAGATCAATTGACATGATAGTAAAAGGTCGGAAGACCGCAGTTTCACGTGGAGCATTTGGAGATTTTTAGAGATTAGAGACTCGCCTAAACTCAATGAACAACATCTCAACACTAAATTATAAAAGCCTGTCTCATATAGACAACTGTCTGTGTCTCAAATACAAGCCGGTGCAGTTTGACGATTTGGGAAAATAAAAACCCGGGAAGTTTTACGGTAGGCTATATTAATTCTCAATATGTACACATGCATTATTAATCTTGTGCCTAACATAATGAAAACGGCTTTTCCCCTCACAATGACAGTAAACTAATTATTACATGAGTCACGTTGCATCCCATACGTGAAAAAAATATATTTTAAAATATATTTTAAAATATATTTCAAAATATACAAAAAATGGCCAAAAAATATATTTGCTAAAATATATTTCAGAATATATTTACATAAATATATTTTCTACAAATACATTTTTTGGAGGTGCTACTGTGCCATTTTTTAAATAATATATATGTATTTTTTAAAAACATATAAAAATATATTTTGCCCTGCATATATTTCAGTCCAAGAAAATACATTCACAATGTAACATTTGAATAAAATCTTTATTTGCTGTCCAAAATGTGAACATATAACACCATATAAAATCAAGTAAGGAACATGCTATAAAACACATTTTTTAAAAATTAGCTTTTTTTTTTTCAAGCAGTCTCAGTTCCCCCAGCTTGGAATTCACTGCAATACCCAAAGCTCCTCTGGATACATTGGGAAATCTCTTCTTGACTGCCACTGTAAGAGACAAAAATAGCAGATATATATTTTAAAGGGTTAGTTCATGCACCCAAAAATGAAAATTCTGTCATTAACTACTCACGCTCATTACTTCTAACCCTGTTAAGACTCTCGTTCATCTTCTAAACACAACTGAAGATATTTTAATAACATTAGATTTATGTCCCTCCATTGCTGCGTATTTTGCCACTGCCTATGTTAATGACGGCCAGGATTATTAATTTAATCAGGGATTAATTTATATGGAAGTTGAGATTTACGCTCACGTGCGAGCAAGAAGCTCAACTTCAATATGAATGAATTGAAAGTGCTCGCTCTGCTCCGCGTGAAACACGCCAGTGCCAATGGACACCCGGCCGTCATTAACATAGGCAGTGGCTCACTTCATTTTGATTTTTCTTTCAGAAAACTTTTTTTCTGTTTTCTTGGTTTTTATTTATATTGTATAAATGTAACACTTGAATTTTTTCAATTCCGTTTTTTCCACACAGATACATTAAATAAAACTACTGACAACCGCTCAATTCATATGGATTAGTTTTACGATCTCTTTAGGAACTTTTTGAAGCATCATAGTGGTAGTTGCGCAGCTGTCAAAGGAGGGACAGAAATATCTCAGATTTTATATCAAAAAGATATTAATTTCTGTTTTCGAAGATGAACAAAAGTCTTACAGAAATGATTACAATTTTTGGGCGAACTAACCCTTCAACTGAAATTTTCTAGTAAATTTTCCTTTCCCCAACTCTGCGTCCGAAATCAAATACTTCTCTACTATATAGTATATGAAAAACAATACGCCAACAGAGAAGTATGTCTGAATTCATAGTATTTTTAAAATAGTAGGCAAAAAGTCTCCTCATGACCTACTACTTATGCAGAGATTCTGAAGTGTGCATACGATGGACACTTTACTATCCCATGAGGCTACGGGAGGGGATTTATGACTGGCAGTGAAGCTACGTAAATGACACTGGTAAGTCACGTGACAGCAACAACATGTTTGATTTAGTAATGTCCGAAATTCATTCATATAGAACATACTTTTTTAATGGTTGCGATGTGAATTCAAATACAAATTATCTACTCAAACAGTATGTGATTTTGGACGCACTGCAAGTCTTGATTTACCAAATATGGCTCCCATGGTTTCCTTGTCAAGGGCACTTCTTCTCTCGGTACTACCGTCAGTTTTACTCTTTCCCCCTACAAAAGACAATACATGATACATGAACATTTGAATAGGGTACAGCGGGCATGCACAATTGTGTTCTGACTAGTTTTAGATCTCCAAATATTTTTGTTCACCTCAACAGTTGAAGTAAAGAAAAATAACTACAGGTATGCTGGATTTGAAAGATATTTTTATGGGCAAGTTAGATGCAGATGCCTTTTTTAAACTACTCAGATTAATATCTAAGAATTTTACTTGGCCTTTGAAACGGTCTACCTTTCAAATTGCTCTGGATCAAAACCTCTAGTGGGAAGGCGGCCATTAGAAGAACACGGACCATTGAAGTGGCTGTTTGGGCCTGCAGGGCAGAAGTCCATTGATGCTGTAGGATTTTTATGCCCGTGCCATGTGCTAACTCCACCTGTGGTTGTGATAACATAAACAAGTTTTAAATATTTGAATTGAAAATAATGTATATTGTAAATCTCTTTTTAAGTTTTTATTTAGCTATTTCACCCATTGCAGAAATGCTTAAATCTTTATAAATCCTCAGCAAAAAGTACTTACATAATTAGCATCACTGGAACACTAAAAAAATTTAAATAAAATTAAAATTAAAATAAAACCAAAATGAAAGTCAACAATGTTATTACAGCCAGACTGTTGCTGGTAAACTATAAAGAAAAGAAGGAAGTGCTTAACTACAAACCTTTACACACTTTATTAAGAATTAACAAAGCAATTACTCGTAACTGCACCATGTATTTTGGCAAGGCAAGAACAAAGTACTTACTTTACTAGCAGACAGAGAAGCATTGGATGTAGAACATATTTTGCTGTTATGCTGAGGAAAATAAGTCACACAAACATGAGAAAACACAAAGGTGAGTAAATGAGATATATCAATTTTAGGTGAACTATTGTTTATCTACCACAGTCATGTTCAAATAAATAGGATGCTCTGATTAATGATCCTGACTTGACAAGTATATTTGAAATGTAAAAAATAAGATAAAAACAATAGTTAAAATGCATAACTTACATCAAGGACATCTGCATTTGATTGCACAGGCTAAAATGAATATGGATATGTTAGCAATAGTACTGGACAATTGTTTACAATTTAAGTTTATCTAATGATCTATGTAACTGGCTCTTCTAGCAGGATAATTATACCACAAAATGCAGAGATTTAATATACAGTATAGTAGTTTGCATGTAGCTGTGGTATGAAGTACAACTTGTTCTGTTGTAATTTCTTTATAATTATTTTAATTTCATGGTTTATTATAAATGTTAAAAAAACGATTAGAAATGTAATTATTTCAATAGTTAAGCTTAGTATGTGACATAATAGCATATGGCACAGACATTACATAAAAAGTAGCTAATACTTACTTTAGGAGCATGTGAGAGGGGAACATGAGATGGAGTCTTTGACATCTGTAAGAGAGAAATTCATGTATTAGAAACAAGTCAACACTGTAAATCAGAAAAACATTTACATAGCAGACCGTTTCTTGTTCAGATTCAGTGTACAAGTACAATCAGGACCGTCCCAAGTGTGGCGTGGGGTGGGGTGGTGTCGGGCAGTGCAAGTTAGTATTAGCACCCCTCTCAATCGAGAGGGGTGCTAATACTAACTTGCACTGCCCGACACCACCCCACCCCACGCCACACTTGGGACGGTCCGTTCGTGATCACGGCCCTGAGTACAATGTACAAGTACATATGTTTTAAAAAAAAAAAAAATATATATATATATATATATATATATATATATATATATATATATCATATGTTAATAGATATGAAAATGTGTAAAATGTACATCATGAACATCTGCAACAGATTCCACAAGCTATTGTAAACTGCACCAAAAACAACAATAATGATAATGACAAACAAATTAATTAATTAGATTTAAATCTTACGTCAGGGACATCTGCAATTGATTTCATGGGCTGAAATAAGAAGGCAGAAATATTACTAATGAGCAACTCTAAAGGTCTTAAAAAGTTTCAAAAGGCAAGAAAATGTGGAGCATTGTAAAATAAATTAAGGCATAACTGTGCTTTACATTATGTAAACAATTATTCTAACCTCCTGGAGTAAGTGCTTCGTAGCCAGAAGGAGAGGTGGGATTTCTGTGAACGTAAAATGAAATGTGAATATATTTTGAAAAATACTGTAGAAAGACCAAACTGTAAGCACACACACACACAAACATTACTATTTTTAATGTTACTTTTTCTAATGATATCTATTTTTTTTTTTCAGGATTCATTGATGAATAAAAAGTTAAAAAGAACAGCATTTATTTAAAATAGAAATATTTTCTAACAAAATTTTACTTCTATCACTTTTTATCAATTTAATTTATCCTTAAATTGATAAAAAGTGTAACTGTTAAATTGATACAAAGTTATAGTAAAGATTTATATTGTTTTATATTGATTTATACTATTTTGAATAAATGCTGTTCTTTTCAACTTTATATTCATCAATGAATCCTGAAAAAGTATCACAGATTATAAGAAATATTATGCAGCTCAACAGGTTTTCAACATTGATAATAATAGAAAACCATTATTTCAAATTGTAATAATATTTCAAAATATTACTGTTTTTTTTCTGTATTTTGATCAAACAAATGCCAGATTGATAATATATTACACACACACACACACATATATATATATATATATACAGTACAGTACTTACTTTCAAGTATTTCATTTTTCAGCCTCTCATTTTCTTTCTTTAGACTAGTGTTCTCTTCTCTCAGCTTATTTATCACACGCTGTAGATGTTCAATTTTTTTTTCATTCCACATCTCATTTGGTAGTAGGTCTGTGAGCTGTCCATTAAAAATACACAATTTACTGTAAACAAGTACATTTATATGCATTTATAATTGTTTTATATATATATATATATATATATATATATATATATATATATATATATATATACACACACACACACACATACAGTTCTAGCAAACACTCACCTTTTTCTTAGCTGCTGGTTCCTCTCTCACCTGTGCGGCCTCTAGGATTTTCATTGAAGGTCTAGTCTTTCTCTTGAGAATGACTGGCTTGGGTAGCTGCTCTTCAAGCTCCTTGAGCTTTTTTTCTAACGTTCTCTCCCTTTCTGAGGAGATAGAATAATGATGAGATAAAGGCTAGCAGCTAATGATTGTAGCACGTCACAACACGGTCCTGATGATGTTAATTACATAAAAAAACAAAACAAATTGAATATTTTACTGACGTCTTGTTAATCGTATCCAGAAAAATAAAGTATGATATAAGAGTATAGGATAATAAAAATAGGAAACTTTACCTGCTATCTTGACGATGGAGGCCTCATAAACCGCCCACCCACCTTTCGGCTCTTTGACGCCTTGGCGCCACTCCACCAGGTAAACTTCCCTTTCTTCCATACCCGCTGCGTATTCATCCTCATCAAATCCTCTTATTTGTTCAGTAGGCAGAATAGAGAATTTTCCATCCTCCACCCACTTAATTAACGCAAACATAATCGGCTCGATTCTTACCGTCTCCAATTTTCGGGTGCAGCGGTGACACGGTCATATTATTCGCGCCTCAGGCAACGGTTTTTTTAATGACGTCATAAAGCTGCTTTTTTAAATTATCTAAATTGTTGAATTTTTTTTGTATTTGCACTTACATAAAAATGTTTTAGGATTCTTTTAAATTTTGTTTTTTACCTTTAAAATCTAATTATGCAGTTTTATTATAACATCACTAAGGCATTGCGCTGCGTATGCATTGCGCATGCGCAGACAGTAAGCGCATTAACGGACGGATTCCAGACGATCCCTTTTTTAATTCCCTGGAAAACTAGTTGGTAAGCATATGTCACAATAAATAACATTCTATTTTTATTACAAATGTTTAACGTTAACCCTTTGGATTTTAGGATTAATCCTCAATGTTGTTCTTTATTTTGTAATTTCATCAGTAGGTCACATATGATTTGCTGTGACGTACACAGACACAATGAGCGAGCCTCGACAAAGGATTTCGTATAAACGTTATCTTACTGATGCTGAAGAGGAAATTCCTCCAAGAACCATACGAAGATGGGCACAAAAAAAAAGGTGTGTTGATAACAGTATCTCCCACTGCTAGGTCGATTAACTCAAATGCCTTTCAATTTCCCCAATCAGCCGTTCTGGCGGGTGTACTTTTGTTTCTGCCTATGGTGCGAACAGTGTAGCTAACGTTAGTAGTCCCCAATGATTCGGTTCTTTTGATTCCTCAGAGCATAACTTGTGTACCCCCGGCTCCAAAATTAATCACTCGAAGATGGCTCTTATTTTGATCAGGGGATTTAGGCCCTGTCCCAAATGTACCCTAAGCACTCGTGGTCTTCCTACGAGTTCGCACTTTCGTGACGCATAGCGCGAGAATGTCCGATTTCTCTGCATGTTCTTGATTCAGTATAATATAGGTGTATAATAATAGTTGTGGTGTGAAATGTATTAGATCACTTAATTTTTTTTATTTACTGTATATATATTTATTTATTTTTCAGAATGAAGGCAGCAGAAGACCTTGAGAATGTTATCAATGAATGTCATCATAAGGTATGGTTCTGGTAATTTGCACAGTTTACATTTGATACATCCCTTTAATTAATTAAAGTTATGGTTCACCCAAAAATGCAAATTTACTGTTGTTCCAAACGTGCAGTTTCTTTGTTCTGTTGAACACAAAATAAGCTATTTTGAAGAATGTCAGTAACCAAACAGTTTCTGTTCTTTGTTGACTTACACAGTATTTTTGTTTCATACTATGGAAGTCAATGGGGTCCATCTACTGTTTGGTTACCTGCATTCTTCAAAATAGCTTCTTTTGTGTTCAACAGGAAAGAAAATTTAAATCTTACAGGTTTAGAACAACTTGAGGGTGAGTAAAGGATTACAGAACTTTCACTATCCTTTTTAATTAATTGCTCCTTTATAGCAAGTAACAAATAACTAACTATCTTATTTGTCTGTTTTCAAGGTTTGTGTCAAAATACACAAAACAATACACTCCCTAATAATTCTAAAAAGAAGAAATGTGCATTACCGTAACTATATATATATATATATATATATATATAAATATGACGAGATTTCTCGTCGAGTGAAAAAGCTGCCTCACGATATCGCCATGAATATTTCACCGCTACACTGAGTGAGTTCACTGATCGCGTGACGATGGCGGAGGATTCGTTGAGCAACAGACTAAACGTCTGATAAATGTCTTATATTGTAGAATGCACGCTCAGCACCGCTGCTCCCTATACGCGCGGTCACGAATTTGTAAGTGAAAGTAAAACACAAGCTCCCTGATGTGCATTGCACACAGATTAGGCTGCATACATACAATAGTCCGTCTCCCAATTCTCATCTCTGGACTGTTTATTTGCGGCTATGGTCTCTGTTTTTTTGCAAAAATATCGTCTCGTCTCGTTCTCGTGAACCCAATCTCGTGTCTCGTCTCGTCTCGTCTCGTGAGATAAGCGTCTCGTCACACCCCTAATATATATATATATATATATATATATATATATATATATATATTAGTGCTGTCAAACGATTAAAATATTTAATCGCATTAATGTCATAGTTAACTCGCGATTAATCGCACATTTTTAGAGAGTTCGCTCGGAGTGTTGCGCTAATCACTCTGCCCAAATAGCAGTGCTTCGCCTTTTGAGAATATAGTTCTCAGTATGTATACGGTTAAAAGATGCCTGTGTCTCATATGACCTTGTAATTTATATAACTCTGTGGGATACGGGGAATAAGATAAAGTACAAAACTGAATGGACACGCCAAATAATGCACTACGTATTGAATAAGGCAATTTTCAAACACAGATGCTCTGATACTGAGCAGTAAAAAAAAAATACTAAGAAAAAAAAAATGCCACTTTGAATTTATTGCAGAAAGGATAATGGAGAGAAGACAGGGAATTACAGGGCAGAAGAGTATAAATGTGGATTGGGAAATGACCGATCTGAAACTTAAACTTAAACTCCAGGCTACATCTCATCGAAGAGTATTAATGTGATGTTAACAGGACCCATAATTCTCTTCTTTATTTTAGCCATTCCCAGACACCACCCCAGAAGACATCCAGCTAACTACTCCTGATGAAGAGTGCACTTCCAGTCCTGTTCAGATAGAGGATCCAGTGGATTCAGGTCAAACTAAAGAGCAAACCCAACTACTTCTTTTGGCACTTAAGCTCAAACACAATTTGACCAATGACTGTCTTGAGGATGTTATGAAAATTCTAAATGTTGTTGGTGGTAATGATTCGGTATGCAGGACAAAATATTCATTTTACAAAGCTTTCGATTATACCAAAGACATTATGAAAATCTGTTATGTGTGTGACCAGTGCAATAAAATAATGTCAGCTGAACTGGACCATGTTCATTGTGTTCAATGCAACATTACTTATGACAAAGCCAGCAGGTTCACCAATAATTTTTTCATATACCTCTCCTTGGAAGATCAAATAAAAAATCTTTTGAAAATTCCAGGAATTACAGACGAATTGGTACAAAGGCAAACAGAAACATCAACATCTGTCAGTGATATTTGTGATGGTTTTTTGTATCAGAAAGCTTTAAGTGGTTCAGATATGCCCCTTCAAACCCTTACCTTGACATTTAGCTGTGATGGTGTGCCAGTTTTTAAAAAGTCCCCTTGTAGTATTTGGCCCCTTTTATGCACCATTAATGAGTTGCCGTTGAAAATGAGACAGGATAATGTACTCCTTTGTGGACTGTGGTTTGGGGATGAGAAGCCTAATATGAGAACATTCTTAAATCCTTTTGTAGAGGAATGTGTAAAACTAGAGGACAACGGTTTCACATGGGAAAAGGACAAAGGTGTTTCTATCACTACAAAAGTAATCCCTCTAGTTCTGATGAGTGACTCAGTTGCCAGACCTCTAATACAGAATGTCAAACAGTTTAATGGTGAATATGGCTGCTCCTATTGCCTTCACAAAGGAAAATGGGTTGAAAAGGGCAGAGGATCTACTCGTGCATATCCTTTTCAGAAAGACCTCCAGCTTCGCAATCAGGAACAGACTAATGAATTTGTAGAAGCTGCGTTAGAGTCAGGACAGCCTGTAATGGGTGTCAAAGGACCAAGTGCATTGTGTCGGCTTCCCAGTTTTGATGTCATTGAAGGGTCTGTGCCAGACTACATGCATTCAGTACTTCTGGGTGTTGCACGAACTGTAACAGGGCTGTGGTTAAACAGTGAAAACCATGAAAAGCACTGGTATATAGGTAGGTCTACAAAAGTGATAGACGAGTTGCTTTTAAAGATTAAACCACCATGTAATGTACCTCGTGTGCCAAGATCAGTCACATTGAGGAAATTCTGGAAAGCCCACGAGTGGTACATGTGGCTCTTTTATTATAGCTTACCTGTACTAAAAGGTGTCTTGCCAGAACCACTACTGAATCACTGGTCAAAACTAGTTAAGGGTGTATCACTTCTGTTGGGTGAAAATATAATCAGAGACCAGATTACAGAGTCTGAGGCACTTCTAACAGATTTTGTGAAAGACATGGAGGTATACTATGGGGAAGCCAATATGTCTTATAATGTCCATCTTTGCCTCCATTTACCAAGAAGTGTAGTTAACTGGGGGCCTTTGTGGGCTCACTCTGCCTTTGTATTTGAGTCTTATAATGCTAAACTACTCGACATGATCAAAAGCACTCAAGGGGTTGCACTGCAGATTGTCAAAACTTTTTGGTTACAAAAGGCTTTACCTTTTTATGGTCAGACTATCCTAAAAGATGCCTCAAATGAATGCAAGGAGATCTTTGAAACTCTCACAAGACCAAAACGGTTGAAACATGTAACTCGCACACATGATGTCACTGCACTCGGTCGTCCTAAAGTGCGATTACTTAGGAGAGATGACTATATGGCACTGAGTCGTTATGGGGTACAAAAAGGCAGGGTAAAGTACTTTCAACGAATCATTACAAATGGCGAGGTGGTTCACTCAGAAGATTACAGCCGTGTATCTAAACGCAATTCATTCACTGTTGTGTTGAATGACGAAGATCAAAACTTTTTTAGAATTAAAAGATTCTTGATTTGTCAAAATGAAAATGAGGAGAGGTGTTATGCCATTGGCAGATTCTATGAACAAGCAAAGCATAGTCTCTGTGCCTCAAATCCAAGTTACTTTGAACCAGTGTCAAAACATCTTGGACATCTTACAGCTATTCCTGCTTCAGCTATCAAATGCAAATGTCTGATCATTCACACTGAAAAACTCAAAGTTGATTACATTTTTAGAAATATCAATCAGTCTGAATTCCTTAAATGAGACGTCAAATGAAGCTAAGAAGAGTGGTCTAAGTTGTTTTATTCAATTTGATCTTTAGTGTCAGTGTACAATGTATTTTATAATGTATATTTATCTTTTAAAATTTGACGATGAATTAATGGCAAAAAGCTATGTGTACATTACTAAAGCAATGCAAAATATTATGCTATGTGGTATATTTTGCAAAATGATTTTAAAACAATTTATGTAAATAATTGTAACTTTTTCAGTTTATTTTGTTATGCTTATGTTGATATAACACAGACATCTTACAGCTATTCCTGCTTAAGCTATCAAGCAAATGTCTGATCATTCACACTGAAAAGCTCAAAAGTTGATTACATTTTTATAAATATTAAAAATGATTTTAAAAGAATTTATGTAAATAATTGTAACTTTTTCAGTTTATTTTGTTATGCTTATAACACTTACATGTCATTATCATTAAAACACGTAATTAATTGAATATTTAATGGCAAGAAGTCAAATGTACATTTCATTAGCAGTGTTATATTGTGCATTGTTTTTGCTCTGTTTATAGGCTACTGATGATTTTAATACTGTCACGGCTTGGCAAATGAAACAGACTGACGACGTAAGTTTCAGACGATAAGATTTAATGTAACAGCGTGTTAACAGAAACATCACGTTCACAAAAACCGACCCGGGAGAGAACTGAAACGGGAGAATATATACACAGGGTACTATATACACAGGTAAACGAGATAATATATATAGCCTATACAGGTAAACGAGGGAACTAACTAGACACAGGTGGATGAAGGTTAACTAATCAGGGATAGAACAAGAACAGGTGCAGACAAGACAGAACATAGTGACATGCCCGGATATAATGGATACTTTTGCTATCCATCCACATTCTACTGGTAAGGTTGGAAATGTATTTTCTTGACACTGAAATACATTTTGAAATATATTTTGGTAAATGAAGGATGAAAATAAATATATTTTAGATTTCAAAAATATTTTTTTTTGAATTTCACAGTTACAACATATATTTAGCATATATTTAAAATATATTTCGGCCAGAAAAAATATATTTTTTTACCGTATGGGATAGGCTATTTTCAGTTCAAAATGGCGAAATTAGACTAAAGTATATTCGTGTGCCTGATTATTTTTGTGCCTGATTATTTCATTATTCCTTCTTTTTCTTTTCAGTCACATATAGCGTGATATATCGTTAATGAAATTTCTTCCAATATATTGAATATCGTAGATATCGAGAATCGTGATATTATCATATCGTGGACCACATATCGCCACAGAATTGAATCGTGAGGTACCTGTATCGTCCCACCCCTAATTATTAGTTCCCTGTTGTTTCTGTGTTCACTTCCTGGTTCCTGTTTTGTATTGTACCTTGTTTGTCACCATAGTTACCCTTATTATCAACACCTGTCCCTCATCAGCCATGTCTATTTAAACCTCACTTCAGTTGTTGTTTGTCAGTCGTTATTTCTGTTTGCTTTTCGATGTTCCTGTCCTGAGTTTCTTTGTTTGCCCTGGATTATTTTTTGTATTATTATTATTATTATTATTAAAGTAGTGCTTGCATGGGTATTCTCTCTCTCCCTCGTCCATGCCTATTCCAGCCTGTTCTCACGCAAATGCGTCTCTATGACACGCATGGTGCATTGTCGTGTAATTGATACGCGAAAATGAGTTTTTACGTGCATATGAGACGCAGTTTTTTGCGTGCATTTGATACGCAGTTCATTTGCGTGTAATACACACGCACCCCACACCACTAATCCTACCCAAGCGTATAATACACACGCACCCCACACACACCTAAACCTACCCTAACCAACCAATGCGTATCCTATGCACGTAAAAACTCAATTTAGCGTATAAATTACACGACAATACACATGCGTGCAATAAAGACGCATTTAGTGAGATCGGGTTGGTTACAACGGTAGTGATCAAAATTGAGTAAATCACCTTTTGAAAGTAACTTGACACTTCAAATAAAGATTACGCCAGTAGGTGCAACAATGAACTGTTGTCATTGAATCATTCAATAGATTTGTTCAAAAATACTGATTCATTCAGTAATGAAACATGTAAAGTCTTTATGAGTGAGTCACTGAATCATCATTTAGACCCATCTTTAAAAAAAATACTCAACTTAAATATTTTTTACCAGTAATTAATATAATACCTCTGTAACACTTTATTTTTATGGTCCCTTTTGAACATTCTGTTGACTATAAGTAACTTTGCAACAACATGTGAACTAAATTACATGTTATTTAATTGAATTGTCTATTCACAATCATGGGTGAATTATGATTTCTAAAAAAAAAAAAAAAACGTGATTCTCAATTTATCCAGAATTGTGTCGCTCCAATATATTTACATTATTGGTTTGGTGTCTGAATGAAAACATTAATACCTTTATTCTGCAAGAATCCATTAAATGAATGCATTGTGTTCACTTAACGGCAACATTAGTGTTAGTGTTTGATCAAATCAATAGTCAACAAAATTTGCCTGTTGGGCAATAAAACGTTTTTAATCCCTAATCATCCAGGGGTTGTCCAATTTATGAGATTATGATTTTCTGTGAGGAGAGAATCGGACAAAACACTGTCAGTACTGATAATTCAGATCTATTGAGTCATACAAATACAAACGGTCTCATTTCATATTCAGAGACACATATATTTAAACTCTGCAGTGTTTTCTGCTTGTCAGACATCAGGGTGTTAAAATGCACTTGTATGAGTCAAAACAATATTCAAGGTGACCTGACAACACGTCTCATCATGCGCATCATCACTGCATCCCAGCACCAGCACGCCTGGAGTGCATCTGTCACTGCGAGAGAAACACACACGCAGACCACACACTATACAGCATTGACAGGAACAATACACTTAAATAACCTTGTACCAGATAACCTCCACAACTCGCCAAACTGTGTAACGCGTGCGTGTGTGTGCGTGTGTGTGAGTGTGTGTGCACATCGGTATCTGGCGCAGTGAATATGATCATAGCTAAAGGAGACAGGAGGATGTCTGCTGTAAGGAATCATTCAGTGATTAATGGTACAGTCACATTGGCAGATCACTGTGCTGACCTTCAAACGCTCAGAAATGTGTTTAGCCTCTTTTATTTTAACGCGATTCGCCTTTTCAGTTTGTTAAAATTTCAGAGGTAAAAGGGCGAAAGTGGGAAGAGAAAGTGACTTAAAAATACCATTGACCCTTACTTGACCATGTCCACACAGCGTTTTATGCTCAGTACACTGAAATATTCTTCCACAACCCTCATACACCGTCTGTTCATTTAGTCTCTTATCCTGCCCTGTTGCTCACATGAGACAGACACACAAAGCAACGTTTTGTTACACATTATATCTTAAAGGGGACATATCATGCTAAATCTACTTTTTTAGCCCTTAAATGCCTTTTGTTGTATATTTGGAGTGTTTATAAGTACAGAAAAGTTGAAATTAGTCTCTTCAGGAACTTCGTTGATATCTTTATATTCTGTTTTGGTCACATTTTTCAACCGGTTTCGATTTTTCTGTAATCTATGACGTTTTTTGAACTATTACGTCACAGTGTTTGCAGCAGAACTGCCCAATAAGGACATCGACTTCCGGCCCAACACTTCGAGCAATCCGCCATTTTTATTTCTCGCTGCAATTTTGTAGTCCAAGTTCAAGGATGCAGAAGTTACGAGAGGGTACGTCAAAATGTTGGGTTGTTGGATGTAGTAACCCACACGCTTCATTACACCATCTCCCAGCATCAGAACCTCTTCGAAGTGCCTGGTTGAGTTTTATTTTTCACGGAAATGTACCCACATCTGTGGGTAAAGTCATTTTTGTGTGCGCGAAGCACTTCAATGATAACTAACGTTACTTCAGCAACCTCCGCCAGTATAAAGAAGGATTTGCCGATAGACTTCGTCTGATTGAGGGGTCAGTTCCTTCTATCTTTGGAGACTACGAACAGAGCACTTCAGTAAGCTGTAAATAACGTTAATAAAAATAAAGTAGGCTACTACTTTCTTAAAACACGGTGGTCATGGTTTAGCAGTTGTCTTGTTAGTGTGCTTGTTTTAACAAGAGAAACAATCGTGAGTGTTAATAAATAGTCGTTGTAAAACATGCAGTATTGTAGTAGTGGGCATGGATGGAGACGTTACTGTAAATACAGTAATACACCATTGCGATACATCCATATGAAGACGTTGTTCTGCAGGTTCGTCGTCTGTATTTTCATCTCGCTCAGACTCTGGCTCGAACATGTAAGGCTTGATGGACAAGTCTTCCGTTGTTGACATTTTGTTAATAACGTGTGGAATAAAAAGTTTCTGTGCCGCTAGATAATCGTATCTCTGCTATCAAACTACAAAAATGTCAGAACGGGGTGGAGTTGAACCGAGTGTCACCTCTGCAGCCTGGATTTAAAGAGACCGCACCAAAATTAGTTGCTCTCAGACGCACATCAGAAAAGGGGTAGAAAAGGGGCCTGTGGAGCTATAATAATGAGGAATTCAGACCCAAGCATTGCAGTTCCGCTTTATATAGACCACAAATGTATGATTTATATGTAAAAACGAACGATTTAAAAGCATGATATGTACCCTTTAATTTGGCCAAACAAGTCCTTTCAGATTCACAGTTACATTACATGGACGGATGGATGTATGTACGGATGGACATAGAACACACACACACACACACACACACACGCACACACATTTTTTTTTACCAGTAAGTCTCATTGACTTATCTATTTTACAACAGAGACCTGATCAAGGTAGCAGCTATACCGTAAGACTGTAATGTTAAAATACAACAAATATAAAATTAAAAGAAATATTAGAACATAGTATCCTCTCAACAAAAACAATAACAAGCCTTCATTACCACTGTCTTAATGATGCCTTTACATTCACCAATAGACACCAATTTGTTAAAACCTGTATGGTTTTATATTTTCCTATGGAACACACAAATAAATCTGTAAAGTCTATTTTCATGCAAAATTTATTTGTCACCTACCTAATAATAACCAATCAAACAAATAAATACATAAATATTCTAAAGTCACATAGTACACAGAGGGTTTTTATTTTTTGGTACAACTATTCCTTTAAGAAAAGAAACTAAATTATATACACACACATTTCAACAGTCACTGAACCAAAATAATTCAAGTGTTTTCTTTTACCCATATTCAACAATTTAGCATCTGACCAGACATAAAACCGAGCGAGAAAATGGGAGAGAGAGACTGCACTACTATTTAATTTGACTTTGTGAGCACAGGATATGAAAATTAAATCAAGACTAATGAGCAATGAACAATAAAAGAGGAAGATAAACGGTCCATCGGCCGCCAGACAGACAAGGTTGCTGAAGTCGAATAACTTTATTCCTTCATAATTCCCCCATTCAAAAGCGTGCTAAGGCAATCAAATCCCAGTTTTTTAGGAAATGCCATCTTTGGTACATTTGGCCAAGCTTCCATCAGAATCATTTCCTCTAAAATGCTAATGAGAAGAAACAGAACAGAATCCAATGTAAAACGGCACAGAACAACAAAAGGGCTTTCTGAAAGAGACGTTATTAAAGGACTAGTCAACGCTGGTGGAGTCTGAGAAATGGCAATTTAATGCAGTCTGAAAGTATTTCCAGATGAAAATGTCGCGATTTCAAATAAATATCGGCCTCTATCACTTCCCAACAAAAATAACTTGTGTTTATTCCACTTAAATTATAGAATTCCCAAGAAATAACATGTTTTAAGTTAAGTATATGTTCCTTTGACAAAAGATGGTGCAGACACTGGGGAATATTGTCTTTGCCTGCAGAAAACCCTCTGAAAGACGCGAGCTCAAGCACGATAAGAGAACTGGAGAAAAACAACCACTGCGCTCTTCTACCGTAGCCGGATAAAATGTTTTCCAAAGTAATTCTGTTTCTCCCAGAGGAACGAACAAAAGCAGTGTTCATATTAAAAACAACAAAAATAACACTTATTAGAACAGCAGAGATGGTCTAGAGACATTATGAATCTGTGTATTGTACATGGTGCGATTAGTTTTGTCCTGATTTACTCTAAAACAGATTAATGACTGACTTCTGGATGCATTTGTTTTAACAGTTACTCCTAAGTAAACACCGGTGAGTATCCGTGATAAAAAAAATAAATAAAAAAAAACAGAATAATAAAAGATGCTGCTAAAAATATACTCATCCAGAGTATGTGATATTCCATAACAGACTCTTATATGAAATGACAATCTGTTTATCACAATAATTTGGAAAACAAATCCCATCCAAATAGTGATTTAGTGCTGTTTTTTATTTTATTATTATTCTTGGTTTAGAACTTTAAAGGTCAGATAAAATAGTTCATAATTTTAAAAGACCTTATAACTATGATGCATTCACAAAGCAAATCTGGTTCACACAGTCTTAAGGCTGAGTCTCTGAGGAAGAGAATATCTGGTCGGGCTGCTGTTATTGGATGAGTTCAATCAATGCACACCTTGCAGAGTGGTCTAAACGCTTATTGAATATTCAATTAGTCGAACAAGCTGCAATGACTACTCTGTGCAGCCTGGAGAGAACTGGAAAATATCTCCAGAGGCGAAGCGGAAGAGTCTCATAATCATAAAAGCAAGCAGGGAATTCATATGCATGACAAAATATAAATATAAAAATAATTCTGGAGCATCACTTATATCATCATTATTAAAGCATTAAGGTAATATAGATTTAACAATATGTCTGGTTTGGAACCATGTGTGTTGTGAAAAGTGCTAAATAAATACTTGGCGTGACTTCGGGCACAATGGGGCTAAACCCCCCTTCCATATCTCTTAATAAGGTAATAATAATAATAATAATAATAATAATAATAAAAATAATAATAATATAATAATAATTTTTTTAAAAATTGGTTAAATTCAATAAAATAATATTTTATTAGACCTTCTGTTTTATACAGCCTTAAATAAAAAAATAAAAAATGCATACACTTACTTTGGCCTCAACATATTAAATGACAGAAATATTCAAGATGCCAATTATGTAAATGTGGAGTTACAAAGATGAGGAAGTGCTGAGAAAATTAGCAGTAATTGTTCTTTGTGATTAGCTAGATGACGCCGATACTGCAGTACAATGACAGCTAGAGTCGAGTCGAATCAGGAAGTGCTTCCTTTGGAAATGAACAGCCCATCAAGGTGAGATCGCTATCTGCAGACTCTCATCTCATAAAGCAGACGCATCCCTGCCTCATTAATCACGTAATGAAGATGAGTCGGATTTCAGAGCGCAAAGGTCTGATCTTATTCATTGTCATCTACCTTCCTCATCTGCGTATGTTGGACCATCAAAAACATTTCTCAGAAAATTAAATACTAATTGGAAATGCAATATGATGGTATTATAATTCTGAAACATCCTGATTAATATTTTAATCATTTTATGCTGGATTAATAAACACAAATATAAGCTCAAATTCATGTCCATCATTCATATGATAAATTCAGGGGCTTAAACAAACTAATATGCAATATAGTAAAAGCAACATTTGTCTGGCGAGCACCACTAATTATATTTCCTTACCAAATGTTGTAGGCTATTTAAAATACAGGTTTCTCAATAAGAGAGCATTTAATATATTCAGCGTTTTATTGCTTAAGCCTCCACAATAACGACAAAACGTCTGCATGCAGATCTACTGAAATGAAGATGGACGTCTAATAAATTTGCCAAACTCTCCAGCTAAACTGCTCTCAATCTTCACTGACAATCCAAATGGCGGAAGAAAATGTTTATGGAGAACAAACTATAGACGGTGTCCTTCTTCCCCATTTCATGGCTGGCTAGTGTGACAGGTACCGACGCAGAAGTATGATTGATTGCCACTTTGTTGAACAAAGCAATTAAGTGCAATAGAGGAGAAGTTGTTTTGGAGGAGAGCGCTTAAGTTTCTTAATGACACAAGCTTTAGAAAAGGTCTCAAAAAACTGCTAATGAAAATTGATGATACAAAAAGAGAGAGAGAGAGAGGGAAAATAAATAGCAAGAGATGGCATGATAAGTTGCTGGTCTTTTTTCAAAAAGTGTTGCAACAATCAGACCGATATGATATGCTGTTTGCAGCCCATTTAATTTCCATAATGCACGGAGACCATTACAATTACAATTACAAAAGACACAGAGTCAATTATATCACCAGAATGCTTTCTCAATCAAGTCTCAAATCAACCTCTACAGATATTCCATATCCAAATATTGTGTTTCTAATATCCAGCAATATTAACTCGATCACAGTATACTGTCAGGCAGCAATTTTCTTTGAGTCTAAAAGGGCATTTGGGTTCATTCGATTGCAATTCATTGGTAACCCTAGAGGTCACAGAAAATACATCAACTGTCCTTGGAAAAAAAAAATAGTGTACAGACAGTTGAGGTTTCGACTGCTTCAATTCCACCCTTCAAATTACAACGACAGCAAGTGATGGAGTCACATCATTAGTGTACACGGACACTCAGGGTTTCTCAATCAAGAGTAGCGTCCAAACTAATGAGTCGGTCAGACCCTTGAACATCCATCGACAATACACCCAGGGCACTTGACCTGACAATGCATTTAGATAGAAAACAATGACATGATATCTCACCTATGTAAACTTAATTACATTCTTGAGTTGTGTGACAGTGCCTCAGCTTTGTTAAATAGTCAAATGTATCAGTTTTATTCAATAGTATTATACTTTCTTATATAGTACACACACACACACACACACACACATTTAGTATATAGCAGATGCCTTTATTCAAAGTGAATTGCAATCAAACCCATGACCTTGGCGTTGACTAGTTTATTTTTTTATTTTTTTTGTAAGCTACAGATTCAAATACTCTAAAAGTTTGAAGAGGTCTGTGCTGCATTTTTCAGATTATAGAGAATCTTTCATTCTGACCGGCTCCATTTATGCGAGTTGTTCTCTAAAACGCTGTGGCTTCTTATCTTTTATCTTTCAAGAGCAGTCAAGAGTTACTCAAAATGACCTATTTTTTTGACAAACTTGTATTAAGTCACAGAGATATCTCCTGAGATGAAAGGCAAAAATATACACAAGAGTTGTGTTGGCTTTCATGAAGGTTTCATAAGCTATTGATTTAATTTCCCTTTGGGATTCTACTGTCAAAAAAAATAGAGAGAAAAAAGTTAGTGTTCTAATAGAGATGTACCACTGGGGCTCTCCAGTTAAAAGAGCTTAATTAAACAGGCCTCGTCAGGTCGTCTGCTGAGACTCGCTCCAACACCGGGAACCAAGAACACAACACAAAAATATCAAACACTGAAAATTGATTTAAAAAAAAAAAATTTAATGCCTGTGCCAAACTCTAACAACTTGGACATAAAAATAATAACAAGTTCTGTGACAGCAAGCTGCTGGTAACTGGGTTTTATGTATAAGTGTTTTACAGGGAGCTTTGCTTTATGAGCATTATGCAATGATTTTAGTACTTGTCTTAGAGGGAGGAAACAAAATCACCGTACAATTTATTCAGCCGTTCTCCATGACTGCCAAGAACACAACAAACCAACTTCAGATATATGAATGCGGATTTTCTAAAGAAAACAGCAATGCATTATGTATTTGTCATGTACTCTTACCAATATAAGTGCAGATTATTTAGTAGAGATGCATTCAGATTTATGATTCTCTTCAGGGACGCAAACAAATCCCACAGACTCAGAAAACATCTTTCCATTCCACGGCACTACTTTTCCAGTGTTTTTCTAAATAAACCTGCACTGGATGGACGTGATTGACCATTGCACTCGCATGACACACATAATAATGTGGCGCTCAAACTTACACATTTTGTTGTTCCATTGCGTTGCACTTTTAACTCTGCACCATTGATGGAAATGTTCGTCTTTTGTGAGAAAATGCTTCCCGGCCATTGAGGGATTTTCCAGCTTTCTGTGTTTTCACTTGTATACGGTATGAGGCGCTATTCCACATTTTCTGAAAGAGTTCTGAATCTCCTGATCAAAACACAGGCGAATAAGAAGCAACAAACGATATCATATGTAAGCAGATGTAAACATTAAACACCATATAAATCAAAACTGCCTAATGTTACTAAACGAAAATGTCGACCCAGGGCGAGGTACAGGACCGTGGGGTGTTGATGGACTCGACCTACTCCATCTGTGCTTTGATCATCATTCTGAATCCGATCCAGTTTCATTTTTGACAAAAACGTGATTCTCTCAGCATTTTGCTCAAAATGTTTATTTTTTAATGCAAATTGTCCACATTCATTCCTTTCAAAAAAGGAATGCATTTATTTAGAATAAAACAGTTTTTTTGTTTAAAAGCAGAGGGTCTGTTCTTTCTTTTGATTTATTGCATGTTCAGATATTCATACAGCAAAATATTTTGGGGTCCATTAAACTTCTGTTTAAAAGGCTGAAAAAAAAATGCTGGTGTTGGCTGGCAACTTCTTTTCAAGCTGGCGAGGAAAGAGTTAACAGATAATAAACATTCTGTGTGAATCGCCTGTAATCAACCACCAAACAACTTTACAGAACAGCAAAGCAACTGCATAGCAACATTCTCTTCACAGTGAAACTCAGTCATGTTTCCTCAGGCCTGCGAAGCCTTTAGCGAGACCTCATTAAAACTGAGTTGATCCACAGACTGCAGGTCACCACTCACACCAGAGAACACCAACTCTGCCATCCCCTAAACACTTCTGACCTTGCACATGTGACATTGCATTTGGTGTTTTGGTGTTGGCCAGCCTACCAAAGCAGCAACTGGACAGTGTTTTCAATGCATTGCGATCATGAACCAGAGAAATGGGCAATCTGTAGTACTACAGATGTCAAATCAAAAATATATTGTGTAGACTCTATTGAGAAAAGGAACTTCCACAACTTGTTTTGTCAGAAGTTGCTTAATTCCTTGTCATGATGCTTTAAAGTCCAAACAGAATAAGTCAAGAATTATGCTCAAAGTTGTAAATACGATTAGTCTCTACTTCAAAATGTCATGTTCAATTCAATGTTACATGCCATTGCCATTTCTTTGTAATTATTTGAAAATATTGAAAATAAACCTATGCCATTTTTTCAAGTGTAGCAGAACACAACCGGATTATCATCCTAAAACAATCCATGCAAGAAAACATGGATCCAAAGAATGGATCCTCAAATGTATATTTTTTTCAATAAAAATATACACTTTAATTGATATTTGGATAGTAATTAAAATGATTAGTATGACAAAATTGTTAGTAAATGTGCTTTCATAAATGCATATTACTCAACACAGTCACTTGCCAAAATGACAAGCACAGAAAATACCAAGTCAAGTATATTTATATAGCGCTTTTCACAATACAGATTGTATCAAAGCAGCTTCACAGTATCAATCAAAACAACATAACAATGTTCGACATCCACGTTTGGTAGAGCTGATCAATGGTATTAATGATTGGTTAATTAATTTGAATATCCCCAACTGAGCAAGCCAAAGGCAACAGTGGCAAGGAACCGAAAAACTCCATCAAGTGACCTAATGGTGTCCTTAAAACACCAACACATGTCAGATGTCATATAGACATTTTCTCAAAAAGCAGTTTGAAAAAATCATATCACTTCGCCTGTGTTTGACAGTTTACAGCATGAAACACTCAATATCCTCCCTAAAAGAATAATGATCTTTTTGCTTCCTTTTTCTGTTCAACTTACAAGAGCGTTTCTGTATTAGTGCTCTGTAAAAGTTGGGGTTTAAAGTTAATAAGCTGAACAGATTTCTCATTTACCCCTGTCTACCATCTCCTCAATACTGCCGGGAGAAGCAGCTCTCTGGCGCGCAATAAGGGAAGCAGTTAAATTTAGCAATTATCCTTCTCTGGATATATTGCACTAAGGGAGAGAGCCGAGAAAATTAGTCTTTTTGTAGCCTCATTGGCTGGATAACCCTGCACGCCTCTTTTGCCCTCCATGGCCACCCTTCCCCAGGGACATTGTTGTCACTTCGCTTTAGCAGTAACGGTCAGTAAGGCTGGCAGTGGTAATAGCTTTTGATCCAGACAAACCCGTGGCTAAATGAGCTCAGAGGAACTGCCTCCTTGCCGGGGCGATTGCTGGACATTAGTGACTTTCAGGACAAACATCTGCCTTCATGCAACATGAGGGACTTTATTTTGGAAACTCTCTTGCGATATCCTTTGCCACAAATAGAAGGTTACAAATTGACTTTATTGGTTAAAGTGCCCTTATTATGCTTTGAAAGGTTCTTAATTTTGTTTTTGGAGTCTCCTACAAATAGGTTCACATGCATCCAAGGTCAAAAAACCCTTTAATTTTCTCATAATAAACATTGCAGCATCACCTCATTTCTCAGTGTCTGAAAATATTTCATCTGAAGATTCAGTCTCTCTAATCCGCTCCTTTCCGAGAGCATGCTCTGCTCTGATTGGTCAGATGATTCAGTCTGTTGTCAGAACTGCTAACAACATGAGTCAAAAACCAAACAGCCATTATCATATCTGAATTTGGAGCCCGGTCTCATGAAACTTCGTATCTATACCACAAATTAAATTTCTCGTGGCATTTATACACTAAAAATAGTTTTTGCGTGTATATGATACGCAGTTTTCGTGTGCATATGATACGCACTTTATGGCGTGTAATACGCACGCACTCCACACCCTAATCCTACCCAAGCGGTTTACAGTACGTAGCATATGCACGCAAAAATAATTTTTGGCGTATTAATGGTACGAGAAATTAAACTCGTGGTATAGATACGCACTTTCATGATATCGTGTTGGAATTTCAGGATCTTCCTCAGCACTGACACACAGTGTTATGAATGGCATCAGTTTTACATTATCAACTTGCAATTATCCAGCTTGCAGCGCAGAAAACATCGTCTTCTTGACATGAACAACACAAACTAAACTCTTCCAGTCTCAGACACAACGACAGTGTTTGAGGGCGGAGATGTTGTTCACAGCGACTAATGAAGACCGTAGGCTGGCATTACTGACCACTCGTTTCAGAATCAGTTCTTACAAGACAATACGGTTATTTGTCGTGCACTGTCATTTATAACTTTGCAGAACTTTTACATTCACAAACAGATATTATTACACACTATGAATGGTAAAAAAATAAAAAATATAATAAAATAAACTATAGGTAGAGTGAGGAGTTACGAATGCTTTATGGGAGAACCCGACGACATACACTACATTCAAAAGTTTGGGGTCAGTAAGAGTTTCAACATTGATAATAATCAGAAATGTTTCTTGAGCCGCAAATCTTCATATTAGAATGATTTCTGATGGATCATGTGACACTGAAAATGAAAAGGCTTTATGCTTTCATTTGCTTTGCATTGTTTTATCAAGTATCCTTTTTTTTTTTTTTTGTACATTGGTCAACTGGGTTAAATTGCAAAGTAAACAAGTAAGCACCATATCACATCAGGACAACAGCTTCATGTACAAAACCGGCTTTTTTTTCCCACATCCCACGCAGCTCACATACAATCTAAAACCCCTTTCCCTCTTACACCATCACTCTTACCACAGAGACCGAAGGCAAAGATCCTGAAGAACAGGCAAGTCCTCTGCACTGACCCTACAGCGACAGTGATGTACTGTATCCCAGTCTTCAAGGAGAAGGAACTGGATGAAATATTCGGAATGATACCAATCTACAATCTGACTTGAGCCTGGAATCATAAGCACATGTTCATTCGTCTGGCCAAAAATAGACCCTGCGCACGATCACTTCCACATTTAGCCTCAGAGGTCACTGCAACTTCCTTTGCCTGTGTTTGGAAATGTGATCACAAAATTAAATCTTGAGGAAATGTCACTCAATAGGACAATACGATCCACCTTTGTCCTAAAGGTATTTAAAGCTTCTGGAGCTCATTACTAAAATGTATGTATTAAAATGTTATATTTACTCAGTATTTTTGTCTTGTTTTCCACTACAAATATCTTAATTCAAATGATAATATTTTAATATCTTAAGTCCTTTTACTTCAAGTAAACATATCTTTATTCATAAATATTTGGATATTTTTCCAGGAAAGAACATCATTTTTTGTTGCAGTGTAATACTGTGTTCTATTATATTATAATAGTGATTGAGAGTTACTCGAAATATAAAAGAAAGAGTACCGGAAGCATTCAGTGGGATTTAAGCTGAAACACTTGAAGTACGTAGGGTCCGTTAACCTATACATGAAAAACAGACCCAAACCCCAAGAGTTTGGGCCCGATCCACCTCAAGTCGCTCGCAGCTGTCTGTCATTCTCCATCTCTCTGGAGGATCGGTGGTGTTTGCTCTCAAAGTGATCCCTGAAGCGCTGTTGTGCTAATTACTCGTGTCAGAGCTGCAAACACTCAACACTGAGACCTAAACCAGCACCTCCTACAATGAACAGACGCATGCTAACACTCACAACAGAGAAAGTCTCCAGCAGCTTCAGGGATTTTTACAGTGAAAAAGTTATTGTTGTGTCTCTGCCTGAAATGCAACTCTCTTTATATGCTTTGATAAAAATAAATCATTTTTGCTTGTTTTAAGCACAAACTGCACTGTTTGATTCATGCTTAAACGAGAAAAAACTGTGGAATAAGAAAAATGAAAAATTCTTAAGCAATTTTGCATCCTCAGAAAATTCATTGTGTTTAAAGGATGTTTCGATATTTTTACTTTTACAGACAAAAATACCAGTTAAGAAAAATGCACCAAAAACAGATCGCTAATTAAATAAAATGGAAATTCTGTCATCATTTACTGACCCTCAGGTTGTTTCAAACCTGTATGAGTTTCTTTCTTCTGCTGAACACAAAAGATGATATTTTAAAGAATGTTGGTAATCAAACAGTTGACAGTAGCCATTGACTTGCATTGTGTTATTTTTCCTACTATGGAAGTCAATGGATACAATTTTCATTTTTGGGTGAACTATCCCTCTAATAGACATTTCTATTTGTGTTGCCACTTTAATTTCACCAATGTGTCTAAAAAAAAAGAAAAAAAAAAAAAAGAAAAAGATTTGCCAGCACACTAATAAATTTGAATTGTAATGATATTTTATAGCCTTGGTGAGCATAAGAGACTCCTTTAAAAAAAACATTAAAATATCTTAAATATTCCAAACTTTAGACCAGCAGTCTATACATATATTTATATATACACAATTTATATATTATACATATGATTTATTATTATTTGTTTTATATATATTTTATAGATATAAAAATCATAACATTATTTACTTAGCATAAAAAATTTTTATACAGTGGCCCATTTATTTGTGAATATTCTGAGATGACGTGCAGCTTTGACGCTTCCATTTGCTTGCGTGTAACACCCAATCCCGGCCATCAGCCCATCAGTTCACCAAGATGTTGCCTATATGCAGAAAACACACTCTGTAACCAGAGAAAGTTCTCTCGAGACCTTTCTGAACGGGATTCAAAATCATGCCCCATTTGCACCTTTGGGCTTTGGGCTTGATTGGCTTTGCTGTCATCACGCTACATCAGGAAGAGAATGTCATATTTGTGCTATGTATATATATGTGTGTATATATATATATACACATATATGCGCTGATGAAACCACACTTGGCACTGGAATGGTGTATGAGCTTGGCATGTTTGTTCTTGCAGAACTCAAGAAACGCAAATACAAGCCTCGTTGCTTTGCTTTTCCTGCGATTCAAGGCAAAGACGGGAAACATACTGTTGCATTTATCCTGCTAATGAGAGAATGTCTCATTTGCTCATGGCACCGCTGAGGGCACAAGATACAACACTGCGCCCTGATCCATAATAAGCCAGCAAAAGTCAGAGAATGAGAACTTCAAGCTTTTCTCCAATTAGGATGTGTTTGCCTGGATAATATAACGCTTCATGACATTCGCCTGCCCTTGGCATTTACGGCACTGTACGCTGGTTCAGAGATACATGTAGAAAATTATGAGGATCTAGCCAATGTTGAGAGAAAAGCCCATGGGGATTGGCTCATTGGTGCACAAGGCCTTGTGGAGGTTTGGCAACGTTCAGAGGCGATAGCCTTTGCTCCCATTGGACTTATGGTTATTTTGGAGATTGCACATGACATATGTTCGGACATTTGAGGGAAATGCAATGCAACAACAACTGAAGCAAATGTTCAAAATTGTGAAAAAAAAAAAACTCTGTGCCCAATTTTAAATCGCCTGCAGCCCAAATTAATATTTGATTCTGAGCAGAAAGTTATTCTCTCAGCTAAAGGCTCAGTATGCTTGGCACTCATAAACTTAGTGGAAACCGTTTGACGTATTTGCACGCATTCAGACAGTGAACTGGAATCTCCTAATTACTTCCACCACTTCTCAAGTTCATATTTCACTTTGTCAACATCATTAAAGCTGCTTGATGCAAACTGATGTGGCACTGGTAACCATGTCAACGACTTGTGCACATATTCTGCCTGTGGAATGCACTGACGGATGAGCGTTAATTAAATCTTGCATTATATAAATAATCAGAAAGCAATTAATAAATCAAGTCAGAATGAACATGTAGGAAACAGAGTTTGTTATTTGTTAAGATTCCACTCACTTCTATCTCTCGTGTCATGTCAGATGAATTTAAAGATCCCATAAAATCCAATTTGGGGTTTTGTGGCTTGTAGTCCATGTTTGTTAGCACTAATGCTAACATCTGCTATACTTAAAAAAAAAAAAAAAAGACAAAATGGCCCTTTAGGATATAGATGCATTTGTCACCAACTATTAATGTCAACAATAGAGTCTACTATCACAGCTGAACTGTGACATACCAAAGACACTTTGATGTGTCCTATATTCTAATTTCCTTTTTCAATAGACTGTCAACTCCAGATGGTCAAGATTTGGCACACTGCCTCTACTGGTAGATCCTGTAATTGCACCAGTGTTGCCAACTATTTTCAATGGAAAGTAGCTGCTCAAGTCTGCTAAAAAATGTTAAATGTCGCTGGATGATGCAATGCAGCCAACTGTTGATTTTTTCTCCTGTTTTTTTCTCCTAATCCATGCTCACATACTGTATTTTAATATAATATGTGGTCGAATGTACAATAAAGCTGTTCTGGTCATGAAGTAAGTACCTACTCAAAAGAGAATGAGATTTCGGACGCAGCCCATGACTGACATGTTACATGGAAAAAGTCATTCAACCTTTAAAGATTAAACAGATCAAATTAAACGGGGTATTGTGATGAACACGCTAATGAACGCTTCAATACAACATCATCATGCACCTGTTCAGAAGGACAAATGTTCCAGTTCACATTGTTTATTTGTATGTGTCCAGTGTAGACTTAAACAGTTGTGGTGACCAATGTTGATACATTGGATGGGTTTATTATAAGTGAGACACTCGCGTTCGCTCTGTAGAGAGTGTTATTTCATTTCATTTATTTATAAAGCACAAATAAACAACAAAAGTTGACCACTGTGCTGTACAAAGGAAGAAAAAAAAAAAAAGAAAAAAAAAAACCCCCAGTAATAACAGGCAAAAAAAATCACTAGGTGTGAGTTAAAAGAGACCAAAGTTATACTGAATGAAATGCAAGGGTAAAAAGATAAGACTGTAACTTTAAATTAAAATTCAGCTTATTCACTAATACCTTACTCAATTGCTTACTCATGACACATAGCAACTCAGCGAAAGTATTCATAATAAGTTGGGCCTTTTATTGAAAGTAGCCTATTTTACCTGTTGAGACACGCCTTCACAAGCACCTGTTTTTGTGATGTTTGAGTTGAGGGAGGAATGACACTTTTGCAAAAATATGCTGTATTTTAGTAATCCCGCTAATTGCTTGTGTCGCAGAAGCTACATATTTTAAAGTCCCCCTGTAGTGGAAATCCAGCTTTTAATGTTGTTAAATGTGTCTATGTGGTGTTTTTAATATGCCTTAAGACAAACCATGTGTAAGTTCATAAGTCGACAGCATTGCTGAGTATTTTCTCCTTAAAACTGCAGTGAACCAAAGACAGTCTCAAAAACACGGTGTGAAATCGCTGGTGTTTCTGACGTCACAAACGACCTTGAAACCAATCAGATCAACGTGTGATCGTCAACCAGTGGATCTCTGAGTGAGAGTTACATTCAAGATATTTTAAGGCATGAATCATTTTTTGTTTTCATGGAAAAAACTTTTAAAGATGTGATTTTGGTGATCAAAGATGAGTTTTAAGGGATACAATTATTGACTACAGGAGGACTTTAAAAATAAAAAGCACCCACCCCCCAAAAAAATATACTGTGTCAATTACAGTAATTTTCCCTGCATGTCAGTAAGTCGTTGATTACGGTTGAACGATCACTCATTATAAAGATACAGACAGTGTTTATCTCAGTAAAGTTACTCAGTAAACACTGTAGGCTGCTGCCACCCACATTTATAATTGCTATATGAATATGCAGTAATTAAATAGCCAGTGTTGTTCAGTGCTATCTTGCCAAATGTTGTTTCGATGACGACGGTCTCAGATAACGGTAAACGACAAAAGACATTTGACCTCATCTAACGGACCAAACCAAAAGAGTTCAGCGTCATGCAGGCATTTATAAAGGTCATGTTTAAACATATCAGGTGCTCCTTTTGATTAACACAAAAATATATGAATAAATAAACTGGGTAAACTGTGCAGAACATTAGCATAGAGATTAATTAAGCATAGAGAGGATGTGTCAGCAAGCATGTGTGACTGATTCTGAAAATCTCTCAATATTATCTGCTAATTAATCAGAAATGGAGTCTGAAGTGTGACATAGCGGTCAATCCTTTTGTATTGCTTTTCTTTTGAGGCTTTGCATTCTTGTTAAATCTGGTAGACTAACTATGCTTTTCACACAAAAAACATTCTAGCATAATAATACAATTACAACATTCATTAAAATTAATAAAATGCAATCAATTAAATTATTAGTAGTAGTATCACTACTTACCTAAAGATCCTGGTTAGTTTGCATTTGAATGTTTTTCTCCTTTGTTTCATTAAAAAAATGTTATATATGTCATTTTATATCAGTGTTTTGTAAATAACTGTATTTTAAATGTGGAAGCTCAGAATCATGCATATAAACACTTTTTTAATTTTAAAATACTCTGACATCTTGACCCATTTCAATAAATTTGCTTCCTGCTGTTGTTTCTGTATGGCATTTTCCTCTGTCATCAACAGATGGCATGAGCAATAACAACACATACCTCGAGGTCAGGGAAAGCCGGCGTGTCTTTTTTTTAGACTTTCGATTTACAGTTTTAATAAAACCACCATATTTCTTTCAACCTCTTGTATTTATAGAGTGCTGAATTATGCCAGCAAACATTACCCCAGTGAGGCTGGAGTTATGGGAACATCACCCACATCACACATGATGGATCTGTCCTCTGAAATATGGCCCGAGGGCCCGTCCGGATGCGGCCTCACAATGTGGATTAACTATCTGTCGGCGCGCGAGAGAAGAAGATCGAGAGTTGAGAGGCAGAGTCGAAGAGAAACATTTCATATTCCTCCATCCGTAAGCGAGTGTTTCTGGCCTGCAACAAATCTTCAATCAAAACAAAAGCACGTCGCAGGTCTTCAGAAACATTCACCTCTGTGTCAAACGTGACTCCTGCTAGTCTGAACCTTTGACTCAGACCCAGAGAGAAAATCCTTCCCAGATTCAAATTCAGGTCAGGAAAATTTGGGCTTACGGTAAAATATGAAATATGACTGCAACAGAAATGAAGAAAGAACATACCCTGTTTTTCAAAAAGCAACATGATAGTTCTTTTGGAAAACAATGTTTTTTCTTATTGCAAATTTTACTTGCCATGTATTGCTTGTTTCTGAAGCCAGTGCATGCATTTTGTGGAATGAAACTTCTTATGTATATCAGCACTGACAATCAAAATCCAATGTGATGTCACATATAATGCATTAATATACAGTACATGGTAAAATGTCAAACATTTGAGATGGTATTGTATTGGACATCATGTATCATCATGAACTCAACATCTGAGTCAAATACAGCGGCACATTCATTATGATGGCTATCTGTGCATTCATTAATTCACTCATCTATGCAGTTTTGCGTTAACAATATTTGTGAAAAAGCTTATTTTTAATCCCGTGTCACTGGATAAACAGCTTTTGTCATTCGTGGCACTAGAGAGAAATATGAAATGCAGTACAATAAGGTAATATAAAAAGAAAAAAATAAGGCATTGGTCTTTGTGCTACAGATAAGAATGATCGCTCGAATCGTTAACCAGATCTTGAGACAGTAAGAAACACTATAGCAACTCCAGAACACTATAGCAACCAAACTGCAACATGCTAAAAATTGTGATGTCCTGCGTCTGAAATTATGTTCTGTCTGAGTAGGCACTTAGCAACTACACGTCAGCTAACTCTCATCAGAGTATTAGTAAACTGTTAGGTTCGGGTTTGGGTTAGAATAAGTGGACATGTAAAATAGTCAGTAGAGCGTCTGTTGGTGGAGCATCAAAATAAAGTGTTAACAGATATTAAGCCAGCCTATTCTCACGTAAATACGTGTCTATAGCACGTATTGTGTTTATCGTGTTATTTATACGCGAAAATGAGTTTTTACGTGCATATGATACGCAGTTTTCGTGTGCATTTGATACGCACTTCATTGCGTGTAATACACATGCACCCAACACCACTAATTCTACCCAAACGTATAATACACACGCACCCCACACCACTCCTAAACCTACCCTTAACAACCCATGCGTATCATATGCACGTAAAAACTCATTTTCGCGTATAAATAACACGATAAACACACTACGTGCTATAGACACGTATTTAGTGTGATCGGGTTGAGTCTACTCTAATGACTGCTTTGACATAGTTTCAGAGTTACTTATAGTTGGTAGAATGTCTGGTAATGTTTCAATTACCATATTATACATGTTACCATGGGGATATTCAATTTAATTAACCAATCATTAATACCATTGATCAGCCCTACCAAACGTGGATGTCGAACATTGTTATGTTGTTTTGATTGATACTGTGAAGCTGCTTTGATACAATCTGTATTGTGAAAAGCGCTATATAAATATACTTGACTTGACTTGACCATAGAAATAAATAATTTACTTTGCATGTCCAATATTTAAATATACGCACCTGTAACATTCATAGACACTTTCTATTTTAGTTTGCATTTTGGGACACCACATGTTTTGAGAGGGTAAAATTTGTATTCTGTCCTTTGTTTTACCTCTTTATATTCCTCGCATGCAACGAGCCATGTCAGTCACTACTTGAAATATGAGAGTTCATCCTCCACACAGATTAAATGTCATCAGCACATTCAAAACTCGCAAATCCCTCCTTCCATGTAGAGTGAAAGAGTGGCAGAACGGACTCCTCCTCTCTGATTAAAGTGCATGTCGAAGTGTGTTTATGTTCCTACATTGGAGTCTCATTACAATGCATTCATTCGCTGGTCAAAATAACCTCTTCTAGCCCCTTAATCCTGCGTGTAGCTAATGAGGGCCATGCTGGCCTCTCATCACAGCGACAACAAGTCACTGAGATACCTATTTCCACTAATACACCACCTCTCCAAATGATTGAAAAATTATAATCGCCAATGCCTGGTGTTTGCTTCCTCAAGGTTCATTTCAGATGCTTGGTCAAGTGTAAAATGAAAGATAAGGGGAGAGAGAGAGGGATGCATAAGTGGTGGCAGTTCGTAAACAAGAAAGTAAATGACTATCCAAGTACACGCTTGCTGTCCACCCCATCTTCAGCCCAATCTAAATTGGCATTGCAGGCTATATAGGGTGAGGAGGGGGAATATTTGAATTCAGTTTAATATAATGAGTGCATGTTACTGTTTGGATGTTTTTTGAAAATGTGTCTGAATAAAACAGACAACAGAGAATGTAATAGTTGTACACTGCACATTAATAAATAGGATAGGCTTACCAATACAAATGCATGTATATTTTTGATGGAAGTAAACTGGTTATTAAAGGTATTGAAAACATTGACATTAATTTATGCTCAGACTGCACAGTTAAACGTTTGCAATCTCGATTCAAATAACCACACAATCCTAAAGACCTTCAAGGGTAGCGTCATATTATTCTTTTTTGACAAGAATGAAATCGAGACAGCGAGGAATAGAAGTACAGTGCGTTCCATGGATTGTGCTGTTGTTTAACAACATATTTCAACAAAAAAGTTTTTTCAATAAAACAGATTTTGGAGTTGCGAGTTGTGTGAGTTGCATGCAATCTAGCAGCTTTATGTTGTGCTTACCATTGTAAAGACTGAGTCCATCTAATGAATGACTGAAAATTCAACATGACATCTACCCTGACTAAGGTCTCTTCCTAAACGATGATTCAGTTCACACTGGTGATTAAATTAAATCAGTGGCGGCATCCAAACATCGCATACTTCCCTACAGTAGGCAAAAAACAGTAACAAAAGTAGTATGTCTGAATTCACAGTACTCATAAAAGAGTATGCAAAAAGTACCCGGATGACCTTCTACTTCCGGCGTAATTCTGAAGTGTGCAAACAATGGATGAGGCCACGGGAGAGGGTTTTTAAACGGTGGTAAAGCGACACATATAATGACAATGATAATGACAGCATTGCAAATGTAGTGTGTACAGATTACTATAGACATTACTATATAGAACATACATATTTAGCGGTGGCAATACTCAGAATAAGTACGTAAAAGTATGTGATTTCAGACGCATGTTCGAGCGCAGATCATTACGCCAGTAGGGGGCGACAGTGACTCTCTTTTTGAGTGAGTCATGGAATCATTCAGTGAAAAGATTCATTCAAGAACCATTCCTTCAAGGAACAAGACTGACTCAATTAGAGACTGATTTTTTCACGCCTGTATTGATTTAGATTTCTTATTTAAATATTTCTATATTACGATTCACATGCCTTCTATTTTTTGCACATTTTGATATTTTCTTTAGTAGCACAATAATGTTAAAGTTATGTAAATCACTCAAATATTTTTCCTCAGAATCATAATATCGGTTCTAAAGCATTGTTCAGCTACTACTTCGGCCCATACTAAAAAGTTTAATTTAAAAATAACAGAGACCATTATTATTGTGAGAAAATTGGTTTTGCTCCTCTCTCCTTCATTCATCACTATCTCACGGGAACCACATATATCTTTCTTCCCTTGTTTTCATTTTCAATTAATTTACTGAATTTATTTTCATCTCAGGGTCTTATATAGTCCCAAAAAACGTCTCCTGTGTGCAGTGACTTTTGTGTGATGTTTGTTGAAGTGATTAATTCCAAGGTCTCTCTGCTGGGTCGAAACTCACTATCAGACCAACTGCGGTGGGGTTCGAGTTTTTTTTAGTTGCAGTTTGTCCTTCACGTCTCTGTAATACAATCAGCAATAATCCAAGACTAAACAATGCCAACACTGTCAGTGAATGGAGTGTGAATACTAAGGATCACAACACAACAAAAATAAGTCAAATAAAATATTAAAGCTTGACCATGACCAGCAGGACAAGCAGTTTGGTAAATGGATGGATGGATGGCATGTTTAATGCATGCATCTTTAGAAACTACTTCCGGTCCTACGCACACGCACACGCACACACATATACACTCACCGGCCACTTTATTAGGTACCCCATGCTAGTAACGGGTTGGACCCCCTTTTGCCTTCAGAACTGCCTCAATTCTTCGTGGCATAGATTCAACAAGGTGCTGGAAGCATTCCTCAGGGAGTTTGGTCCATATTGACATGATGGCATCACACAGTTGCCGCAGATTTGTCGGCTGCACATCCATGATGCGAATCTCCCGTTCCACCACATCCCAAAGATGCTCTATTGGATTGAGATCTGGTGACTGTGGAGGCCATTTGAGTACAGCGAACTCATTGTCATGTTCAAGAAACCAGTCTGAGATGATTCCAGCTTTATGACATGGCGCATTATCCTGCTGAAAGTAGCCATCAGAAGTTGGGTACATTGTGGTCATAAAGGGATGGACATGGTCAGCAACAATACTCAGGTAGGCTGTGGCGTTGCAACGATGCTCAATTGGTACCAAGGGGCCCAAAGAGTGCCAAGAAAATATTCCCCACACCATGACACCACCACCACCAGCCTGAACCGTTGATACAAGGCAGGATGGATCCATGCTTTCATGTTGTAGACGCCAAATTCTGACCCTACCATCCGAATGTCGCAGCAGAAATCGAGACTCATCAGACCAGGCAACGTTTTTTCAATCTTCTATTGTCCAATTTCGATGAGCTTGTGCAAATTGTAGCCTCAGTTTCCTGTTCTTAGCTGAAAGGAGTGGCACCCGGTGTGGTCTTCTGCTGCTGTAGCCCATCTGCCTCAAAGTTCGACGTACTGTGCGTTCAGAGATGCTCTTCTGCCCACCTTGGTTGTAACGGGTGGTTATTTGAGTCACTGTTGCCCTTCTATCAGCTCGAACCAGTCTGGCCATTCTCCTCTGACCTCTGGCATCAACAAGGCATTTCCGCCCACAGAACTGCCGCTCACTGGATGTTTTTTCTTTTTCGGACCATTCTCTGTAAACCCTAGAGATGGTTGTGCGTGAAAATCCCAGTAGATTAGCAGTTTCTGAAATACTCAGACCAGCCCTTCTGGCACCAACAATCATGCCACGTTCAAAGTTACTCAAATCACCTTTCTTCCCCATACTGATGCTCGGTTTGAACTGCAGGAGATTGTCTTGACCATGTCTACATGCCTAAATGCACTGAGTTGCCGCCATGTGATTGGCTGCTTAGAAATTAAGTGTTAACGAGCAGTTGGACAGGTGTACCTAATAAAGTGGCCGGTGAGTGTACATACGGTATATAATGCATGTAAGCAAGGTGAGTTCATTGCACAAGATTAATATTCTGTGTGTCAATATGATCATACTACTTGCACAGTTTATGAACTTGAAAAATCCATCAAAACTGAAGCAGCAATTATCTCAGCTGTATGTCCTCGCTCTCGATAAACTAACTGCCCTCTGCCATGAACAGCGATCAATACGGTATTTATAAAGTGGGCATGCATCCTAAACGAAAGACTTATGGATAGTGCAGACTCGGAATCGCACTGCAGTGTTTCGTTTACTGTTCTAATACTTACTTTAAGTCATGCTGAATTCATTTTGGATAAAAGTGTTGCTTAAATTAATAACTAATCTCTGTAGTCGCCGGACAGTGACCCTATCTGACAAATGACAGCAAAACAGAGTTTGAACACTAAATGGGTTGCTTTACCTATCTGTGTTTCTGTCGGTGTCGGTCAGTATTTAGTACCACAGAACCTTTACACCTCAAACACTGTCACGTCACTTTCAAAGAGTGGGAATAAATTGATGCTAAATATGCAGCATATTTTGAAAATGTATGCCACGTGTAGTACCGAACAAACGACTCTTTAATTACTTTTTTTTTTTTTTTACACTTAATATACTTTCTATCTATCTACACTTCATATACTTTCCATCCATCCATCCATCCATCCATCCATCCATCCATCCATCCATCCATCCATCCATCCATCCATTAAAATTACACTACTTTATTTGTCATATTTGTCAGTTCTTTAATGACTGAATCAAAAAGATCTCAGGAGATCTGAATCAATCTGAAAAATCTCTAACTGAAAAAAGTGAAACGAATCCCTCAGAATGGTTCGTTTGAGAAGAACTCACTGAATCAACATGTCATGTACTGGACAGCAAAATGCATCTTAGTGCATTCAATTTTTCACATCGCCACTTCATTTGCCTGAAGAAAACCAAGATGTATTCTCATTTTACCCGTAGGCCTATATGTCTTTGTTATCCTGATGGTGATATTTTACATTTTCAATACTGAAATACAATAAAGTGATGTGTCTGCTGGTTACCCAGCATGCTTTGTGGCAGAGTGTATTTGATCTAATTACTGTCTAAGACTACAAAACGTGAAATTGCTTTTGAGGGGATTAATTGGCTGTAGTTGCAAATTTGACTGTAATTTTGCATAGTATGATCATGACTGATACCATTGTGGAGATCTATAGTCCAAAAAGTGTAGGGCCGACTTGCATGTAATATGTTGCCAAATGCAATAAACAGAAGTGAATCCTATAGCAAGTCAGTTTGGTGTGAAAACACACACCTACACACAATCACACTCAATTTAGTGATGTGAAACCAAGGGGAAATTAAGTTGTATTGATTCAAATGTTTTTGTGGGTCATTATATGCATTGTGTGATTCAATTCCAATAGAATTGCAAAGCAATGTGACACAATACAGAGGAAAAACTGCAATTTCTTGATCTAAATGGACCAAAAACAAACATTTGTCAGTGACATGCTTACACAGACGTTATTAGTGTTTGTTGCAAGACCTTGACAACAAGCTTTGGGTTCGATTAATCAAATTATCATCACACCTATTTTTAACTCTAATGTAAATGTGGTTTTCTGAAAAACTCTAGCGCATCCGAGCAGGACTAATAGGGAGGATACGAGAAAGTTGCCTTCGAGACACATTGGTGAACACCCTCTAATGACCATTATTTATTTCAGCTGTCTTCCCCTTCCGAGATACTAATCTTACTCTCATCCATTCAACTTGGGGATGCCATTAGGAAAGAGAGAGGGGGTAATTACTATGTCTTGTTAATTGTGAATATAATGGCAATTAATAATGTGCCTGATACAAGTAGGGACAAAAGAAGCTTTATTTAAAAGGAATGGCTGACACAAAGCTGTCTAATTGTGCAGGTTATTTTTAATTACCATCTTTTATCAGCTTAAAGACTGTAATGAAATGTTTTGCTCAATACAGATGTGATATGGTAAATGAATATCTCAATTGTGCAAAGAAGTGGGTAAATATAGGAGTAGCTTAAAATGAGCAAATCAGAGATTAAATGTCAACAGTTCACGAGAGCACAGTGCAGTTTTATACATACAGAATGGTATTTAAAATCACAAGGACATATCTGCAATAAAAATGACAAGGACAAGAATTGCACATGAAAAGATTTTCATAATATAAGTGTCAGCAAAGGTTAATGAGACTGAATTGTCATAATCACCCCCACTCGTATTACCGTCTTATGGTAGGTTATTGATTTCACGTAGTGCTGTGGTCAAATGTCAATGTTGACCATTCAACTAGCGGTTACACTCCAATCAAAATTAATCTGTAGTATTTGTCTCTGCTCAAGGGTTTACTTTCGCCAAGTCACAATGTGAATTCTTGGAAATTCTTTCTCTCTAAAAACAACAACAAAAAAACGTACATTTAATGATCTGTTTACTCACATCTAGGAGACCGCAAACGAATCACTGCCTTTCTCATTTGCATATGACATTAATAAAACTAATGATGTAAAAATACTCATAATTAATTGTCACATATCTTTCCATTTCAAGCTCGCTTATGCAGCAAAAAGCATATTTATGCGTAGTGCAATCAAGAAGTCTGAGAACACGCTGAAAATAGGTTAAGTACCTTTAAACCTGAAAAAAACCCACCTAAAATAAACAAAGAAAATGTGAAAAAATAAAAATAAAAATCTGCACTATTTTTTAGGTTGCCAATCAAGAATATACAGTATTATGTATGTGTGTGCGTGTGCATGTGTCTGTGTACAATGAATGCATAGATATTATTATAAGCAGTGTTCATACTGCATATGATGTTTGATGGATGCGTCCAAATAAATGATGTCGGGAGAGGCTGATGTGTTTATGGACTAAAATCTGCCCGCTGCAGCTGTCGAGATTTTACCCCATAACTCCATGCAAAGAATGTTATTGTAATCATTTTCATAAGTATGCTAAACTGCTTGACAGCAGAGAAAAAACTGCAGGACACCTGCTGTAAAACAGCAATAGCACTTTAAATGGGCATCCATGTAATAACCATCACTTTTCAGCGCTTGGCGTCTTCCGAGGAGAGTATTGACTCGCAGGCATTAGCTGAAAATGGAGCTGATCTATTAGCCTGATGCGCTTCTCACAAGAGTCAAGCACCAGAGGACAAACCTGCCACCATTTAAGTTGATAAATGAAGGATGTTTCTTCCGTGCAATCTTGTGTTTGATGGACACTGGTTTGAGTATATTTGAGTGAAATATTTAACTGGCTAACCTTTGATTCACCTGTCTCAGGTAAGGCTGAAAATATACCAGTGTCCTCAAATCTAGTCCAGTAGTCCACATCTGTAGCTGGAAGGTCATGTATTTGCTAAAAGTTGACAAAAATCACATTTAGCATATTTACATTCAACCAAAGACACTGTCATTTTTTTTTTGCAATAAAATACTGTCCTTCAGATTATCCTTAATATGAAGTAAGAATATCCTGCATGTTTTGTCTCAGTCCACCCAGTCACATCCGGCGCTGCTTCGGAAGCCATTTTTACATTAGGTGGAGATAATGTCAAATTCCACTCGCTGTTTACAAGAACTTCCCGCGGTTAACGTGAATGATGTTAACAATATTGTGAGGCAGTTATCTGTCACACATAAGAGTAAGAAAGAGAAGGGCTTTAAATGATATATTTCGAGCTACATCGACAACGAAGAGGGTGAGTATTCTCTCATATCATGCGAAATCCCTCTAGCGAATCGGTTTCTAAAATCGTTGTCTCCGTTTCTGAGAAAATGTATTTTATTAAAGTTTTGCCGCTAGTACACATCGCTATAGAACGCACTATGCGGAAGTAAAGACGCTGGCTGAGATTCTACCGGGAATACGTCTGCAGCGTTCGTGCATAGAGCCTATACAATCTGATTCTGACTGGCAATATTAAGTAAATCATGATTCACAACAATTGGTAATTATTATTATTATTTTTTTTTTAAATGTCCCGTTTTAAGTTCTAACCTTAATAACCTTTTTCATTATAAGAAATGAAATACAAGAAAGAATAGAGGACTTGTCAACGCAATGGGTATATTTACAAATACATTTACAACAAACAATTAAAAAAATTATATGATAAACAATAACATTTTAAATTATAACTGACTCGAAAACAAAGTCAGATGAAATGCTTTAATGAAATACTGTACTTAAATAAAGGGAACATGGAGTAAAAAACTTTAAAGATTGAAAGAATGAAATAATGATTGAACGCATGAATGAACAAATGCATGAATGAAAGCATTAATGAATGAATGAAAGCATAAATTAAAGCATGGATGAATGAATGAAAGCATGAATGAATGAATTAGACTCTTTAGACACTGAACATTTCTCAAAATGCCCCTTTTTGCATTTCGAAGTTAAGTTGGATGTCAATTCCATCAGATATTGTAAATAATTTCTGTCCTGGTCAACATCACATGAGAAATCTGAAAGCACTCTGTCTGATTTGCAGCATTGCTACTTTCAGCTGCTTTAGGTCTCTAAATAGTTCTACATATTGCGGTTCGGATCTCTTTGGAGTACGTTCCTGTTCGACCTCTGGGATCTTAAATCGCTGCCAATTTCTGAGGGACTGAAACAAGGTCATGTGTGATTATTTTAGGTTTGTGAAGATGAAGACTGTACAGTATCAGATGTCCCTGGTGAAACTTCGCAAGCCTTCCGAGGAACCAGCAGAAAGATAAATGATGCTGTCGCATTCTCTGGCCTGACGTGTATGACCGAGTCTCCTCTCTCCTCCACACTGCTCGTCGTTTATAAAAATACAATAGGCTTAAGAAAAGGACAGGTTATGGTGACAATATAAATAATAACACTGACTGAGGCCTTGAATGTGAATGCAGCTCTCTTGTGCTCATGCATGCATTTTAATAAAGCACAACTGGAAATGTGAAGCTTCTGAAACTCAAAACTTTTTAGACAGAAGATCTCTCGGTCAAAATGCAGCAGTCTGTAGCTCTTAGCAAATCTAATTTATTTTAAAAAAAATATTTATTTGCATGATAAAACTCTTGCTTCTCTAGATGCTGCAGTGCAAAGTGACATCCTCATTATTTTCAATCAAAGACGAGAGGGTGGGGAGGACGCTAACCTTGCCAATGGCGACTCTGGCGCGAGTGTGTGTGTGTGTGTGTGTGCTTGGCATCAGCAGGCATGCTGAGACAGCTCGGCGTCAGTCAGCGGCTCATGTGGAGAGAGGTCGCGACCCTGCTCCGAGGAAGCCTCGCTTTGATCAATCCGTAAGACGCACGATAATTTTGGCTTCCTCTGCCCACCAACAATTCAATTAACATGATTGGGAAATGCAGCGAGCTAGACATCAGATGCTCTGGAAATAAATTCTTCAGTCAGTGAAAGACTGACATCATGCAGATTTCTATATTCTTTATAACTGTGCTGCATGACTGAAACTCAGTGTGATAATAGTGTTTAGTGGACACTTTTAACCAGAGAGTCTTACACAAGGCTGATTGCATGTGCGATCCCTGAGGAGCAACTCCAGGATAATGTGACCCGGTCAAGGGCAAAGTGGTGATGTTAGAGAATTATTACTGCGGTAATACTTATATTTTTCTCATCCAGTGGCCAGATTGTGTTAGCTCACACATTTCTTTTTTTTTTTACACTTAATGTACTTTCTATCTATCTACACCTTATATACTTTCCATCCATGCATCCATCCATACATTAAAATTACACTTCTTTATTTGTCATTACCTATTGCAATTGTAAGCCAATATATGTAACTGAATTAGTTCCATTTTAATCCCTGGCTTCATTACCTTGACCTCAAACCAGAGGTGAACTTGACCTTTACTGTGATTTGATTTGATTTGTCCTCGAGAGGAAATTTGTTTGGCAGATTCCCTTCAACCCAATCAGGCACTAACTAGTACTACTTAAAGGGATAGTTCACCCCAAAAAAACAAAACAAAAAAAAATCTAAAATGTCTTCATTTACTCACCCTAAAGTTGTTCCAAACCTGTATGAACACAAAAGATGATATTTTAAAGAATGTTTACTGTAGTCATTGACTTCCATATTTTTTTGGAAATAAAGTCAACGGATACCATAAACTGTTTTATTCTAGGAGAAACAATTGAGATGTTAAATAGATTTTTCCTCCTCACTGGCCTTGTAAATCAACCCAACTTTGGCTTGCAGTTCAGTTCCTTTTCCAACTAAATATATTATTTTCCGAGTGTTGTGTTGTAATTTTAATTATTTCACTTTAATGCCAGATTTAAACTACCTCACTAGATTTCCAAGGAAAACATCTCTTGAAAAATGAATGTGAAATATAAAACTGACATAACACCGAGAAGACAAGTAACCACGGATTTGATTTACAGCAGAAAGAAAAAAAAAGACCCCATTCTTACTTCTAATTTTTCCCCCCTCTGTCTTTGTTCACCAACTCCCTGCTATTTTGCCCAAAATGAAATTGATTTGCATAATGAAAGGGGATCAGATTTACTGTACGGGGGGAGGAAAGTGTCATAATAAAGGATGTTCTCAGAGGGAGGCTGATGGCGAGGAGCGTGACGAACTACGGCTGGAGAACAGAGGTGAATACGGCAAACAATAAAATGTGATTACTCCCCTCGCCCTGTAATTCCTACGCGTACAAATACCCAGCTTGCGGGCGCACACTATTTCATTTCAGGAAGGCCACAAAGGCTCATCTGAGGCGCTGATGAGTTTTACAACATGACAATTCTTTCAATCAGAATTGTTGGAAAAGTGAAATAACAATATAGCTGACTTTGCTAAGCTCGTCGGTCTCTCTCTCTCATGGAGGTACAACTAATTACTTTCTCATTATCATGCTAATACGGGGTCCTCAACACCGAATCACGTCTAATTATTCCGTTATTTGTTATATCTCTGTTAGAGGAATGTTAAAGCAGGGTTGAGATGTGTGTCATTGAGATGGAAATGACTTTCAGACACTGTATGAGGATTGTGTCAAAGCTCTTTAACCAGTCTGCTTTGGTTGAGGCTTTTCAAAGGCTGAATATTATCTTGTACGGTTTTCCCGGAGGACATCGACGGACAGTTCTTCACACCAAAGGGTGAGGAATTTTAGGGCAGAAAAAAAATCAATGGCGGATAAAAGCACAAGATCTAAACCTGGTCTTGGTTAAAGGTGAACCGCTTTAATGTTAAATAATACATTCAACTATAAGTAAGCCATTCGTGAGTTGATTTCCTCGAAAAGTGTAACTCAAAACTGCTGACTCAAGAAATGAAACCGTATTCTAACACAAGCCAGTTCCTCACCGAAAACATCTAAAACACCTTAAATGTACAAAAAAAAGATTGGAAAAAAATCCAAGTCCAGGCACTCAGTAGGTTACAAAAGTTTAAAAGCCTTTATTATTTAGTTGAAGGCTGAAACATTAAAACACAAACGCGTATCGGCCCACAGGCCTTCATCAGGTTTTTTTTTTCATCTTAAATGTACATTTACTTGAGAATCAAAATAACAGATAATAAGTCTAGTTTTCTGGAGAAAAAAAAAGTTAAAAAAAAGAGTGATTTTTTTCTTAAAATAAACAAACAGAAGAAAAAAATGCCACTGGGGTCAGAAAAATAAACTTAATTCAAAAGGAAAACCAGGAACTTATGTGTTATAATATAATTTAACATAATATAATAACATAAAATGTTTTGATTTTTTTGTATTTATAGAAATACTTCCTACATTGCAATTCAAACATATTCATGTATTAAAACATTCACTCTGAGCGGGAATGAGCCGTGTGTATGACACTGATTTATGCCGTATCAGCTGATGATCCCCTATAGGAAAATCCACATAACTCACAAACAAAAACCTGTTTCCCCGTCCAGTCTTTGAGGAGGACGCATGCTTTAACGGTTCCTCTCAGATAATGAAAGAGAGGCTGTGATGGCTCTGCTCTTCAATAATGTATGAGGCTCTCGTCTTCCATGCTGTCACTCCTCTTGACAAATGCCAGGGGTGAAAGGGAAGTAAGTGTGAACAAAACACTTTGTCACACATACAGGCTCTCTGGGCCCTTTTCCTTTGCATGGACAGATATATATGCATATTCCTAATGCCACATCTCTGTAAGCCAATAGCATTTAGAAAGAGGAGACGGCGTGTTGACAAGGGCTTTGAGGGGTATAATGATATAATAAATATTGTGCACTATACAGCAGTTACACTAAACAAGATGCATAAAATCTTACAATTATTTGCCACAAACATTTTTACCAATTACTCTATTTATCTCAACATGGTCAAATATCAGGTTGTCAATATATATATATATATATATTTTTTTTAATTGCATAAGGCTGAAATATACATTTTTGATGAAAAACACCAACATTTTTAAATGTTGCTTAAAGAATTAATATAATTATGTATCTCAATATGGCAATGCATTGTTGATAAAAGTGGATTTCAATCTGTGGTGTTATCGTCAAAAAAAAATAAAGTTTTTGTTAACTGCCATAAAGCTGAAATACAATAAAGCATAACAAACTTCAACTAAGAACATTGGAAACGTAAAAGTTGAATAAGTAAAAATAAGTTGAAGTACTAATATTTACTAAAGCTAAAACTAAATTAAAAATAAATTAAATAGAAATATTAAAAATGACAACAAAAAAAGAAACATTCAAAATAAAATTTATTTTAAACAAAAACTAAAATGAAAGCTGGAAATACACTGCAAATTTGATTTTTTTACCCAATTCAACTTAAAATCAAGTTCAGATGGTGTTTTTAAGTAGAATCAAGTAATTTAAAAGTATTTTCAAAAATCTTGAACACCAGATTTTTATTTTCAAAAATCTCATACTTATTTGATTATTTCAATGAGTTAAAATGAAAATAAAAGCTAATTTGAAATATGTATAAATACGTTAATAGTATAATTAAAAATTAAATTAAATTTACCATCCGTTGAGAGACTGTAACTTTCTCTCTGATTCTCCTCACTTCTGTCTGTGTGCCCAGCTCGGGTATCTGCATCCACTAAAGCAGAAAAAGCTATTATATACTGTTTATTCTAATTAAAAAAGACAAGCATAGACCCTGTTTCCGGGTATTGGACTTCGGTCTCGGCAGTTGAGTGCAGATGAGCTGGATTAGGGGGAATTCACTTTAATTTAAGAACACATGACTTTCCCAGCGAAGAGGCAGCATTATCCCACTTCACTCACTCAGAAATGGCTGTTGTTCAAGAGGTGTCCGTCTTGAGTGAATGGGAATCCTGATTAAGATAAGCACTTGTCGACAATACCTGCACCACTCTGCTTATACCAAAACCTCAAGCCTCTTTGTTTAGAGAGAGTTAATTTAAGTTAGGAATGTATTTGGTTGGCAAGACTACATTCACAAGACTAAACCAAAACATGCTATGCATTTACAGCAAGCATTATTTTTTGTTCCTCTTAAACCACACAGAATGTGCATGTTCTTTTAGCATTAATATGAGGGGTAAATGCATGGCATCTTTAGGTATTGTAACGGTCACCAGCCTCCAGAGGGCAATCCACATCAGACTATTATCATTCCCTCACAAACTACGTTTCCCATAACTCACTGCCTGTACGCATCATCACTGATTGCATTCACCTGTGTCTCATTACCCTGTTAGTCTCAGCCTATTTATACCATGTTCACTCATTCACTCACTGCTAGGGATGGCTGACACGAAACATCGTTCCGAAACGCAGATGTTTTGAAACACTGATCCAAAACACCCATGTTGCGTGACTACGGCTAAATGAAGTTTCGGAGTGTGAACTTTCGACAGGTGATGGTCCGCCGAATCAGCGTTTGATTGACAGGGTCGGGAACAGACCACACATCTGTATAAAAGTGAAGTCAACGCATCTTGACCTCGTGGGTTTTTGTGAGAGGAGTTTTTCAAAGGCTGGAGAAATTATCTGTAAAAAAAAAAAAAAAAAAGTACGCTAAGTCCTTCCACAGCAGAGAAATGAATATTTTTGAATAAAAAAGATTACAGGTTACAAGCTTCACATATTAGAAAAATACAATAATAATAATAATAATAATAATACAAAAAATAAAATAATGAATGGCTCGTTGTCAAGGTTGTTCTAGATAAACACCTGCAAGTGACCACTAGGTGTCACCGTGGAGACGGGTGTCGGATTGTTTCGAAGCCTCGACACAATATGGCACATATGCTTCAACCGTTTCATTGTTTCATGAAGCCTCGATCTGCCCACCTCTACTCACTGCAAAGTTTTGTATGTTGTTGCTTGTCGCTGTTTGCGGTTCCTTGTTCCTGTCCTGAGTTCCATGTTCTGTTGTTTTCCCTGGATTAACGGTTTACTTTATTAAAGTAGTGTTTGCATGTGGATTCTCTATCCGCTTCATCCTTGCCTCATCATTACAGATTTTTAAACACACAGGTAAACGAGCTAAACAAGACAACAAGGGGGCGGGGCTAATTAGAAACACCTGGAGAGACTAATAAACAAGAAAAACTACAAAGGACTACAAAACATGGCACAGAACAGGAAATAAAAGTCCACACAAGACAAGGAGAACACAAGACAGGAATCATGACGGGTATAAATGGTCAGGGGAAGCGGTTATGGCTTTCGTCGAGATGCCGCCTGTTGTAGCCCCGGCTCAGTGGTCGTGATTGGTGCAATCATCGAGGGGTATAAACACTTCAGACACCGGAGAAAGGCTTCTATCCATGTTCCTTCACTAATATCAGGTAATTTCAGCGAGATATAACAAATTGCTCCAACCCAGTAAAACAAGGGCTAGCTGACAGAAATGAGTGGTATATTCCGATATTGGCGAGGGTGATAAACTTACCCTCAATATCCATTATCCTTTCTGTCACAGATTGGCTGAGGATGAAGACGAGCTGAGGAGAAGCTGATCTAAAATACTGCATGAACTTTATTAAGTATAATTCAGCACAAAGATGATCTAAACAAGCGAAGGCAACGTAACAGTGTGCATGAAACACAAACAACACCAGACAATGAACCAACTAAATATATACTGAGAGAACTAATGAGGAACAGGTGTGTGAGAATCAACGAACAATGAATACGCTTGACAACAAGGAGAATATAAAGAGTCCTTGAAAACGAAATATAAAACACCACAGAATGTGACAACTATAACCAACCAGGGTCATTATATATACTATATATATATATATATATATATATATATATATATATATATATATATATCAGTGCTGCCTTAAGATGAATCGCATCCAAAATAAAAGTTTGTGTTTACATAATTTTATTTATTTATTTTATTTCACAGAACACTACAAGTTCATATTTACAGATTTATCAAATACCATTCTGTAAAAAAAGGACCTCCAAGAAGCCATACCGGCTTATAAATTCAAGACACAATCAATAAACAAAAAATAATAATCTACCCACTCATCCACACCAACAACAACACCATTCACCACAAAATATCCATATATATCCAAAATAAATTATATCCATAATAATATATGTGCGTGTAACGTGTATAATTATTATGTATATAGAAATACACACACATGCATGTATATTTAAGATTTTTTTAAAATATTTGTATATAAAATATTTATATATAATTACAATTATATAAATATATATATATATACAACATGCAAATATTTACTTTTTTTTTTTTTTTTTTGGTTGTGGGACAGCAGTTTGCACCAAATACTGTATATATATATATATATATATATATATATATATATATATATATATATATATATATATATATATATGTATATATATATATATATATTCTGGAAAATAATATAGCTGTAATAGTAAATCAATGTTACTAAAATAACACTGTAATCAACACCTCGAAATATTATTTGAACCTTAATCACAGTCATTTGCTAAATTCTAAAAACCCTGAGCTTATGGATCAAATGTTCTACCATAAGCGCAGGCCTCTGTATCGATCGAGTTACTCGCTCTGATTCTTCACTGATGCACGACCGTGAACAAATGTACACATGTCTCTGTTGGCGGAGAAACATTTAGTTTTATGATATTGCAGCGTCTGCACTTCCAGCCACAGATGTGCTTACACTCCTCCACCCACCGAGGTTTGGTGTGCAGGGAATTACATTAATTTGACAATAAATCTTGAGGGCGTTCATTGTGGATGGGAACCTGAATTTCAGAGTGCTGGCTGGACACTTTCTGCTTCTGCCATCATCAAACTATGTCCATCGTCAACTGACTTATGGCGTTCTTACAATTAAAGTTTCTCTGCTGACCTGAGTGTGTGTGACGACGCAGTCTGCATAAAAATGCAGGTCTGGCACGGATGGACTGGACATTCAAGCAGTATTGACATGGAAACCTGTTGTTGAAACCAGTTTTGAGGAATGGTGCATGCAAAAATTAAAAGTGTATATATACAATGCTATCTCACGACAAATTCGTACGAGTGAGTAAAGGTGGCTAATACGAGCAAATTCGTAAGTTTTGATGATTTGTTATCACAACTTTTTATATTTTGTCAAATCAACTTAGATAATTAATGTAGTTCAGATAACATAATATTTTGAGTTTCTATTTATTAAACTTATCTCCTTTGTTGTATTAACTCAAAATTTTAATTTCAATGAACTCAAAATTTTAAGGCAACCAGGTAACTTACTTTTTTAAGTTAATCCAACTTTTTTTTTTTACAGTGTAGGTTTAGGTGCGGGTCAAGGGGAGGTCATTCGTGCCAATTCATACGAGTTGGGCAGCTCGTCAAACGTGCACGATTTAGCAAAAATCGATGAATTCGTTGATGAATTCGTACGAATTAGCCACCTCGTAAAATTTGTGTGTGTAATTAATAAAATGTTCATAAAAATTGTAATAAAGGTTAAAAATTAAAAGGTTGCTAGCCTGTGTCTTGTGTAAAATTCCCCATCACTTACCCATCACTAACACACCTGTATGTTTTTGGCCAAAAACCTGTATACATACACCTGTATGTTTTGGCAGACAATGCAGACACTCCCATCAGGCTTTGCATGAACTCAGTAGCAGTGAGGATATCACAGGACAGGATGAAAACAAATCTCCAAGACTCCAATCTGTCAGTAAACATTTAGAGAGCAGATTACATTGAGAGTGGGTCGTTGTGGGTAAACTGGTAGAACAACAGGTGTGTGTACACAGTGGATCATAACAGCTTGTGGAATATTTAGATCACAATTAACACCGTAATTCACACCTGCGCACAACAAAATGCATAAATATATAGACATCATTTGGATCTGAAGTAATGCACATATCAATGCATAAAAAATTATAATGTCACAGCATTTTTAAATAAATGCTGTTTTGTCAAAACTTTATATTCACCAACGTTTCCACATAAATCTGAAGCAGCACGACTGCTTTCAACATTGATAATAATCAGAAATATTTAAATAGCAAATCATCATATTAGACTGATGCTGAAAATTCAGCTTTGATCACATAAATTACATCTTAAAATATATTCACATTAGAAAACAATTATTTTAAATGATAATAGTTAGTATTACTGTTTTTACTGTATTTTGATCAAATAAATGCAGCCTTTTATATGCACATGACAAACAAAGGCATTCAGAAACCATGATGTTATAATGCCTCGTATCACCTGTCAGGCTTTTCCCATCCAGACAATTCCTAATGGATCAAATCAAATCCTGCTCTACATCTACATGATTGAATATCCTCATTCACCCAGAAATGTGTCATATTACTGAAGTTAAATGGGTTGGGTTGGGAACAGCATTTCATGATTTTTAAGCCACTGATACATAACTGATGTGTTTTTGTAACGTGTCTCTTTCACAGACAGGCTTTTTGAGTTCTTTTCCTCCAGTCTACAGGAATATGAGAGCGTGTGTCGGCTCTTTTTGTCCTGTCTTTATAAAAGCCGGCTCCTCGCTTCGGATGCTGCCGCAAACAGACACATTTTACACCAGACTCTGAATTCCAGCAATGAAGCGACTGACAGTTTCTATGTCTTGCGCTTTCCCTGTAACTCTCACATTGGCAAACATGATGAACTATGAAATAAGCCCAGCATGATGTAAATAACACACTTTACACACACGCAGCAGGGATGCAAATATGCACCAAATGCATTTTCATTGCAGATTACTACTTACAGCAGACACTGTCATACTTCCTCTGCGCTCCGTTCCGAATCACATCGTTATCGCAGATCTGAGAGACTGTCACTTTGACTGAAGGATGTTTGTAATCAGGGTGGGAATTATGTAATTTTAGGGGCAAGGCCATTTGGCCTCCACCTTTTCTTTTTTTTTAGGGTCACCAAGGCCATATGACAGGGCACAAAGGCCATTGAGTACAATTAGATGGTTTTCCCATTCAGATTGATACCATAACATCCTAATTTGGAATAAGACATGGATTATGACTTTTTAATAAAAATAAAAAAAACATTTTTAATGAGAGAGAGAACAACTGTTAATTTACAAAAAATTTACAAACAACTGTTAATTTAAATGCACGCAAAGTGCGCTCCCTTAATAATCCCTAAAAAGCTGACATCATCGCGATCTCAAACATCTCTGTTATTATCAATGAAGCTGATTGCACAATGAATATTTCATAATATCTACACTTTGTTATAATCAGAGGATTTTGGTTTTGAGCGGTGATGGGAGTCTATCTTAAATGCTTCTGATTGGCCATTGTGTTTAAGAAATCAACACATAGGCTATGTGATTGGCTACATCGCTCAACGCTGCAAACATGTTACAAATAGAGGGGTTTCACCAACGTCACGTTCTGGGCGGTAACCCGGATGCGCGGCCATTATGGAGGCACTCGGATGTAAACAACAGCATGGATTGCACTGTTTATGTACTACTGAACACATTGTTACACTAATAAACCACGGAAAAAACACGTATAGGTGCGAAATCATATAGAGAATGACTTGGGAAGCAGGAGAGAGCACAACATTTTGACAAACTAAAGTTAATATGTGGTAAAGATCCGAACGAGTTAGCTTCTCTAGCACGTAACATTACTGCAATTCTTCCATCTATTTTTTATCCCGACATAGGATACGTTCAGATCCAAAAAAACACATGAAATCCGTTTCAAGTTACATCCATATGTGGTTTGAAATCCTATTCAAATCACATATCAGGACATCAGCTTCAGCCTGAACGATCGGATTTCGCGTGGTATGTCAAATGCAAACGTCATTTATAGGAAACATGCTGAAAGTCGCTGCCGAAAGAATGCTGTGTTGTTGCAAAGTGCCGGACGAGCAGAAAAGAATCATTTCTGAAACCGGCGCAGACGAGCGTGGGAAAAAAGCAGTACATACCAGCCTCCTACAGTTCTGCCGCAGTAGTCCAGCGCGGCGGCTACACATTTCCATGTTGTAACATTTAAATAAAACAACATCTAACATTATATTGCAAATGCAACCCCCTCCATCAACGCAAAGTCATTGCCATATTACCAAATAACATGCATTGACACGTCGGATCTGAACAGTTGCGATACACAGTGGACATCATTTTAGATCAGATTCCAATTTGATACAAAGATAATCGGATTTGGACTGACAGTGTGAATGTAGCCATAGTTAACTACGTCGACATTTTAGCCATAGTCAACGCTTCATTTACACGTGTCTGATGCTGTGCCTCTCTCAATCACAAACACCTTCTTTCAGCAGTTTTTTTGCACTCTTCTCTTTAACTTTTGACAGTCTATAGCACTCGACATGTTTTTTCCCGATGTGACCGATTGGTACAGACCAAAACTCGACCATTTGCGAGTCCATTCAGTTCAGTGGCATTATTTACGTTCTGTGCCTCCAAAATGGCCGACTTCCGGATTGATGACGCGTCGTGAAACCCCTCTATAGAAACTCTGGACTGTAAATAGTCTCAATTTTGTTTAGTTGTTCTTTTCTGCAACAGATTAATAACAATTTATTAGTTTTTATGTTTTATTCATTGATATTAATATTTTGCGGGAGTCCCGCGAATCGTTTTATTCTCCCGCAGCCCACACACACACACACACACACACACACACACAGAGTGAGTGCATTACCGCCAGCGCTCGGCCATCAAATCTAGTCCTGCGCTGCACGTCTCTAGTCTAGATCATTGGCCCGGCCCGAGGATGGCGGCGGGAAATATCGGCCAAAGATCTGCCTCGGGCAGAGAATTGGGCAGAAAATCGAAGTTATAAACAGGACAGAGTAACACGGCGGATATCGCTCATACATTTTTTTTTTGACGACGCAACATTAGTTAAGGCGGCAGGGCGTGTGTTGCTTAGGCGGCCGCCTTAGTTACAAAGTGCAGCGGGAAACCCTGAATCTGTAATGGAAACGCGACAGCGTTTAACATAGACTAACTTCTCAGAGTTGTTTTGCAACAGTGTTCATTATACTAACAAACATTCAACTCCGGGTTGATTCTGGAATCTTCGCTGGGGAAATAAGCACCGCAACAATCCGTCCTCCAACGCATGCTGCTCATGGTTTGAGATCGTGCTCGAAGAGGAGGGGCTATTCGCGCGCGCGCCTCCGATGTAAGTTTGTGTGTGAGAGAGGGATGGGGCAAGCTGCGCGCAGCTCTACAATAAAATACAATTTTATATTTATTTTTTAATTTTTTTATTTAAAAAAAGCAAGCCCACTATGCCGCACTGGCGCTTTATACATGGAACTTGGACAGGGCCAGGGCACACAGGCCACTGTGGCCGTACGATGATTTTTTTTTCACGGGGCATGAAGGCCAAAGTGTAGGGCAACGGCGGCCATGGCGGTATAATTCCCACGCTGTTTGTAATACCCGGAGAAAGAGATCCACCAGTGTTCCCATTCATCGTAATGACTGGCACATTAACACCACTATTTTACTGTCATTGAGATACTATTATAATTTTTTTTATCATTTTGAAGTAGTATATATTTTTATAGTATATATTTAATATTTTATATATATATATAAAGTTTTTTTTTAAACTTTTTATTGTCTATAGTTTCTGTTCATTTTTATTTTATTTTTAATATTTTAATGATTTAATATTTTATTCCAGTTAACATTTATTTTATTTCAAGTAGGTAAAAAAAAACATCATTCATGTAAAAAAAAAAAAAAAAAAAAAACTTCTACAGCATTTATTAATCTTATTAATTTCAACATTTACTAACACATTATTAAAAATCAAAAGTTGTATTTGTTAACATTAGTTAATGCACGGTGAACTAACATGAACAAACAATGAACAGTTTTAGTTATAAAAAATAATAAATGTATTGCTTAGTGTTGTTAGTTATGCATTTACTAATGAGACCTTATCGTAAAGTGTAACTGAATTTTTAATTTTTTTTATTTACTGATTTTAGATTTAATATTGTTTTAACTATTCGGCATGTGTAAAATTAGATGACTGTAAATAATTAAGGTTTATTAAGGTAAATAATTAGCAGGAAAATGGCATCTGATTGGCTATGACACCAATAACACGCTCATGCTCAATTTGAAACAGCATACTGACATATTACGCTTACTGTATGATATCTATAACATATCTATAAATAAATATACAAGTAAATAGTAAGATTATGCAATTTCAAATTCAGCCAGTGTCTCAAGCCCTTCACTTGCCCTGAGCTGTGATGTCAAACGCAGCAGACAGGAAAAATATGTTCACTAACTTCACACTTTAAGAGCCCCAAAAAATAATCTGTCACTGGTAAAACATTTACTGTAATATGATGAAATATTTAAGCAATATCAGACGAGCGCTGACTATTAGGCCGACTGTCATTTGGCTGTAAGCATTGAACTTGTATTGAACCCGGAACATTCCTTTAACATTCGTCCTAAATTAAACCCAACCTTCTGACCGAAGTGGAAACCGTACACCATTATTGACAGTGCAATGTAGAGAGTTAATCGAAGTGCCACAAACTTCAGTGCCCTTATTAGTGTGCATGATGCCTGTGCTGTGATTCCTGCAGGCGTCGGGCTGGCGGTGTAAAGGGTGTAAATTGGCTGCTGTGTTCTTTCATCGAACTGTAAAGTGGATGTCGCCACAGTTAATTAGTGCAGAGCATTGTCACGACAGCGAGGACCATCAGTTCAGTGAGTGCTGACAAACTTCAGTGCTCGAGGGGAGTGAACCACTTCACCTTTTCAACCAGCTAACAGCTTATCCACGTCACTAAAGCATGATATTAAAGCAATAAGTCACTCAAGTGGTGGGGAGAGATCATTTTAAAAAGTAATGTGTTACAATGTTGCATTGCTCCCTAAAAAAGTAACTAATTGCATTACTTAGTTACTTTTTATGGCAAACAGTGTGTCACGTTACTTTTGCATTACTTTTTCTCACCTGGGCTGGGCTTGTTTGTTTGCTTTTTTAATAACAAAAACCCCAAATATTCTATTTTTGGCAAACGTAAAGGCCCTTTCACACCAGAAGTGAATGAATAAGCCTCATGGAAATACACATACACACCTGTACAGTAACAAACAAACCACACACAATTGAGGTTTAGTTAAAGTCATTTTTGATTATTAGTATGGTTGAATTGGATCACAGAAGGTCAGCAGTGAAGACAATTGTTAATAAAGTGAGATTAAATACATAAAGTTTATTTGTGTTATTTAACATATTTAATTATTGCAGGTTTGCATAATATTCTGAGTTTGTATTTCACTATATTTATTCATATTTGAGGATACTGAATACTGAATCTGTGAGATGAGTGAATGTTCACATTTAGGGCCAGATTTATTAACAGCTTGCGCCAGTGCAAAACCTCTTTTGGACTTAAAAAACTACTATCAGGATTTTTTTTTAATTAGCGCTGAAAAGGCTTGGACAGGGTTATTTTTGTGGCTGATCTTATTGCATATGCATATGTAGGAGTTTCCCTTTCAGACGCAAAACTTATGGGAGGAGAGCATTTAAATGAATCATGCAAGGTGATTTACTAAGGTTTGTGCTCGTCAATTTACTGGTGTTTGTGCCATTATTTACTGCCCAAATAAAACTTATTTTAGTGTCTTAAACCACACACTAATTTGCGCTGCTCTTGGTAGATTGTGTTGGACATTATGGAAATGATCCGGCTGCTGTGTTTGTGTTCTTTCATTTGTGTGTCGTCTGTAGATCACGCACAGAACTTTTCACTCCCATTGGTGCGTTTATCACTCCCATTTGCTTGCATTACTTATTTGAAAAAAGTAACGTTGTTGTAAATGAAAAAGTAATGTGTTACTTTACTAGTTAGGCTACTTGAAAAAGTAATCTGATTACGTAACTTGTGTTACTTGTAATGAATGCATTACACAACAATGCTCAAGACTGTCATTACTGCAGGTGAAGGGTTTGTTGCTTTAATGAAACAGTGACAACAGCATTATGATATAACAGTCAAAAATGCTAAATAAATAGGGGGAAATTCTGAAATAAACATCATTTACTCACCCTCATGTAACTCAAAACCTGTATGACTTACTTTCTAAAGTAGGACACAAAAGGAGATGTTTAGCAGAATGTCCAATTTAATGTTTTCCGAATGTGAATGATGATTTATATCATGAAATAAAAAGCACCAAGTAGTTCATACGACGTGTGCACTTTATAGTCTTTTGAAGACCCAAAATTAAATTATTATTCAATCAAAATCATCACTTGTACAGTACATGTAATGCTAAAATTTAATTAACAGATTTCTATTTCAACTAAATGCTGTGCTTTTGAACTGTCTATTCATAAATAAATAAAAATAATAAAAAAAATATATATATATATATATATATATATATATATATATATATATATATATATATATATCGGTTTCCACAAGATTGAAGCAGCAACTTTTCAGCAACTTTAATATAAAACTCTGTTCATATCATCTATGTTAGAACATCTTCAAACACGGCTCATCCATTCAGATTTTAGACTTGAATCATAAGACTTATTAAATTACAGGGTAGCCATGATGATTGACACGAGTGTGTAAGTTTAGACCTGACATCTCTTTCTTATTCAAGTCCAACAGCATCGGTGAGTTAGACAGAATCCTGCGCTCTTATATCAGAGAATAATGGATATGTACGCTGATAATTGTTCGCAAACAAACCCTGATCGGGTAATCAAACGGTGAGAGTTTTTCTCATGAAGACTGAAAACACAGAACGTTGGTTTCACTCCAGATTATATTGGTATTCTCGATCTGAAACACAGATCGCAGTGTTTGTTCCAGAGACAATCATTCTGGTTTGTTTTCACTGAGTGATGTTCTACTCTGTCGCCGCGTCACGTTAACGTCAATATTTGCAGATGGATTCGATTTGTTTCAATGCACAATCAATTATAGCAATTGGTCTGGTTGATTCTATCAGGGGGTTCAGAGATGTTATTCATCACAAGTCTTGCACAGTGTATACAGTACAGTACAGACATTTTGGTGCCCTAAGCGTAATTCCTTTATGATGCCCCCCCCCCCATTTATTTTTATTTTCATTTTCATTTATGTTTCATACCCCAATGAGGGTATGATTTATAAAAAAAATAAAAAATTAAAAAGTAACACTTTAGTTTAGGGTCTAATGCTCACTAACTAGTTTCATTACCATGCAACGGCATGGTTTTATCATCATGTGGTCCCGAATTTGAGGTAGGTTAGTCAGGGGGGTTCGGGGTTTCTCTGAACTACAGATGTGCATTTTAAGATGTTGTGAAGGCAACAAAAAAAAAAAAAGATAACAACAGCTTTAAAACCATGTCAGTGGGCAGCTGATTATTTTTCTCTCCTCATCAGCATCACACTCTTTTTCACTTTGTTTTTATCTTGCCCTGTCTCTTCCCCTCCTAAAGTTGGCTTTTTTAATTTACTAAAGGCTACAATTTGTATTTTATTCTCAATATGTACACATTCATTATTAATCCTGTGCCTAACATGATGAAAACAGCTTTGTTCATGTTTCTTGTCCCCTCACAATGACAGTAGCCTAAACTATTACACTAGGCTACATGTTACATAGGCCTATTTTCAGTTCAAAATGGCGAAATTAGACAAAACTATATTAGTTTGCCTAATTATTTTTTGTCATTCGTTTAACATTTATGACCTAAAAAAAACTGTCAAATATGAAACGTTAAGTTTAGCTACTTACATCTTATCTCGCACTTGACCGTACACTGAAGCGTCGAGTTGCACTGTTAAAATTCGCGCTCAGCGTCTGTGAACATAAAGCCCGCCTACTTTGATTTGATTGGTCATCTCAAATATTCTGACATTGACGAGCAGTGACGGACCAATGAGGCTCAGATGAACACACACACACCCTGTCCTCTGTTTCTGACGTGCTCTAGCTCTGCTCGGCGCTGCGGATTGAAGATGAAGAACACGCTGAATCTGATTATAACAAGAAGTTTGATGATTGATTTTTCATAAGGCTATTTTTGGTGCCCCCTCAGCACTTTGGTGCCCTACGCACAGCGCGTGATGCGCGTGGTGGGAGCGGCGGCACTGCCAAACAGTATGGCTATAGAACAGTCTTGCTATTGTTAACTACTGAAATTAAAACTATTAAATTCATTTAAAGGGGCACCAGGCAGCCCTGAGTGTTTTTTTCTCTACGAAGCTCCCCTAGTGTCTGGTAGTAAATGCTTTCAAACACACTGCCGTAAAAACGAACTGTTGTTCCTCCCCCCTCGCCACGAGCAACCCAGCTGATCATCTGTCAACCCAGCTGAGCATGAACCGGCTATTTCAAAACCTTATGACTACCGAGGTAAGTAAAGCAATATTTTCATTCAAACTGATGGCGATTTTTTTTATAGATTTTTTATTGTGTTGTCATGCATACTAGTATTTTTTACCGGGAACAAACGAGGCGAACTACTGCTTTCGTGTTTTTTTTTGTTGTTGTTGTTGTTTTGGGAGAGTGGGCATGAGCATAACATAAATATATATCGGAGGCTAATTTGTCTAAAGTTACATTAGCAAGGTCTATAAGTTCATCTGGTAGAATGACGGTTTACCTTTGCTTGTCTAAAGGCCCGTACACACCGGGACAAATATCAGCGCGCGTTATTCGCCAGCGTTTTTAGTGTTCACACCCAATCGATTTTCGCTGACGATGAGCCGAGTGAACATGCAAATTCATTCCCAGACATTAGATGGCGCTTAATGTAAAACAGAAATACCCTCTGCAATACCACTCCATAACAGTTCTCTTTTATCAAGATTTTTGTAGTCGCTGTCGCGTTTGTCATATAGTTCTTTATGTTCGGACACCAACGAGAACAGCAGCTTTACATTCATCTTGCCTTGCATCTTCCTCGTCTATTTCTTCCCGGCAGTGTAGACGCTACTTGGCGTATATCTTCTTCGCCGCCGGTCGGCAAGACCGTTTTGTGTTTGAGCGCCCCGAAGTTGTGTTTTACTGTAACTTCAGAAGCTCCAGACATGTGAGCAAAAGCGGCAATCTCATTGGTCGGATAGTTTTTGACGCGGCGCGTCAAACAAAAAAAACGAACCCGAGGCGTTTTTTTTTTTAATTATGCGAATTACGCGTGTGAAATTCGTCCCGGTGTGAACAGGCCTTAAGAAAACATCAGAACGTTTTTTATAGCTCGATCATGATATGTGCAAAATGTTTATTGCCTATTATCAGACGCGTTGACGTAGGCCATAGTAATTCAGCTCATATCTGTAAAGTACGTCAACTGTTTTATATTGAAATTTAAATATTAAACACAGTTTATTCCAAAGATACTTACAAGTGCAACAGCAAGAAAGCAAGGTCAGCAACCGTTTTGCAGGCTTCTGTTTCTCTCAGTTCTCTGCATTCTGAAAATGCCGGTCCGATGTTTACTCTAGTCCAGGGATGGGCAACTTCGGTCCTGGAGGGCCACTGTCCTACAGAGTTTAGCTCCAACCCTGAAAAAATCACCATGCCTGTAACTTTCTAGTAATCCTGAAGACCTTGATTAGCTTGTTCAGGTGTGTTTGATTAGGGTTGAAGCTAAACTCTGTAGGACAGTGGCCCTCCAGGACCGAAGTTGTCCATGCCTGCTCTAGTCTGACTTCTTGCTCGGTCAGTCTCCCGTTTCCTCTTTCGCTGGTCCTCCGTCAAAAAAAATCTCGCTTTCTGCTTCTTTTTTACAGTCTCAGACATAACGCAAACTATCGTTGCCCTTTGCTTATAGCTAGCCGGTGCTTGAATGGGGGCGCCGTAAAGCAATTTGTTACATCGCGAGACCTGATATTACGCAAGGCCCAAAGTTGCAAGTGGGATTTTTCCGCCACCATTCAACCCGAAATAAGTAATGTAACCATTCCACTGACTCCGAAGCAGTTCAGTTAAGGTAAAAAAGTTACTTAGAGCACCTTTAATTAGAAATGTTGCATTGGCAGCAAACTGAAATAAAATAAGTTGATAAATAAAAAAAATTACCAAGGCACAGAACAAAATTATTATTTATTTTTTTTACTAAAATTAACAATAAAACAAAAACATAAAAGCTAATGCAAAATATCAATAAAACTAAAATAACACTGTAACAAATAATACCTTATTTTAAAGTGTTACTAATTAGTTTAATTTGAAGTAATACAATTACTGAAATGAAAATAAATGAAAGCTAAATCTAATTATAAAAGACTAATAAAAATGGAAAAAGCATAAACAAAAATATAAATGAATGCTAAAAATTTTCAAAATAAAAGCTAATTCGAAATATTAATAAATAATATATACAGTAAATAATACTAGAATAACACTCATATCAAATATCAGCCATAAAATGAAAATTATCACCAAATTGATCCAATGAATGAATCAAATTAACAAGAGTTCATTCATTCATTCAAAATATGATGTTATACTACTCTTGGAATGTTGGAATGTTCTCCAGGGAATGTTGACAGAGAAATGAGTCTGTGTTCTTTTAAATTAAATATGAGGACAAAACAGACACACACACGTTGCCTCGGAGCGATACACACTCTTGTTCTTCTGCGCATCTGTCATTGCATTAGTCAGTGGCTGCATCTCCATGACATTTGCTTGATGAGGATTTCATTATGGCTCTGGGGCTTCGGAATTCCTTTAACAGCATAATGATCCCGCATGGACGACTGTCAATGAAGATCAAGGTCAAAGAACACGTAATTCCATTCTGTCATTTCCCTGTTACCTTTTAATAAAACATGAGAAGATTGGATGAATCATCTACGGCACGATTCCATCTTCGGCCTGCATTAGCCTTGTGCTTTTTTCTATAATTGTGGCTGTTTTGATGTCACTCCTATCTGTGTTTGAACTATTTTGATTCTGCGCAAACACAGTGTTTTGAAACGTCTGTCTAGACTTGCTCTGGGTGGCCACTGACGTGTGCAGGTTTATACACTGCCATAAGAGCTCATCCATCAAACGCAGTCGCGGCTCAAAGCAAAAACAAGCTCAAGTAAAATGAGAACATCTGCTGCTGCACTGTGTGTTAAAGCGACATCGCTGCGTTCAACATCATCATCAGTTTACAGCGGCCGCACTGCGCTTCCTTTTCCTGACAAAACCTCATCCGGGTCATATTTCCCTCCACAATAAAAAATAAAACATTTGCATAAAGAAAATTACAATGATTTAAGGTTTGTTTTTGCATTGATATAAAAGTTACATTATTTATGACAATTAACATTTTCTCCTAATATTCTCATTATACTGTAAAGCAAAAACAGACCGTATCGTATTTAAATCATTTATATATCACAGCAGTATTTCTATGTTCTATGCATATTCTATTTCTTATATTGCCCTTCATTTATGCAAATTTTGCTCATTTTGGATAAAGTAAATCATTTTATTATATATTTTTATAAAGGGTACTGTATTACAATAATGAGAACCATCACTAAGAACAATGAGAATTACAAAAGCCCCCCCCCCCAAAAAAGGGGAAAAAAATCTGGATGCATTACAGAGTAGAGAAGCACGATATATCGGCCACCATATCGGTATCGGCTGATATATGTTCATTTTTAATGTTATCGGTATCGTCCCGATAAGAACATTTGCCCGACATACTAAAGCAGATAGATAATATAGATAATTTCCTTCAGATGAGACGCTTCAGATGCGCACTGTTCACCATGATGGTTACGCATTGCCTGAAATATGATTGGAATCACTTCAAAAAAAGAAAAATACAGTTCAGTGCAAAATGTGCAGTGCAAGTCTGTCAGATAGGCTACATAAAAATCGAATGAAAACATCATAATTGTGTGTTTGGTACGTGGCTTTTTATTGGTGAGACTTTTGTTTTTGTTATCAGGCTCTCAAAAATTATATAAAATTTGGATTTAAATTTATCGGCCAGTATATCGGTTCTCGATATCGGCCAAAATTTTCATATCGGGCCATCCCTATTACAGAGTTTAGAATAAGAATTTTGAACAAAAATGCATGTAATTGCTATTCAAATTAAAAAAAATAATTACCATATTTTCGTGAGATTTACGCATTCAGGGCCCTATCTTGCACTCAGCGCAATTGACTTTGTACACTGACGCATGTATCATTCCTATTTTGCACCCGCGCAAAGCGGACTTTTCCCTCCACAGACACACGTCGGTTAACTAAGAAATACACTTGCGCTCCCCGGGGCGGTTCAGCGCAAAGAGAAGGCGTGTTCCGGCGCAAACTTTCACTCATGCTATTTTGCAGTTCCAGAAAACAATTGCGCCACTGACCAGAAAAAACCTAGTCTAAAGTCATTGGCGCGTTGCGCGTACATTCAGATGCTATTTTAAGCGCGCGTGCTTGGTCATAATACAGAGTGTGAACAACGCGCATACACTGTAGACGATTCTCTCATCTACACAGATGCATTTTCCTTTTTGCAAATGATACATTATTATAAGGAAAAATATTAAAACACGAGGGAAATCATTGTTGTCCAGTCAAGTCAAGTATATTTATATAGTGCTTTTCACAATAGAGATTGTATCAAAGCAGCTTCACAGTATTAATATGTTGTGTCCATGACGATCGGAAAAATAGGCATAAAGCTTAGGCCTACATATTTACCCAAATTATTATATGCATGTATAACCGAAGCTAATTTGGGTGTGTTTGTCCCATCTCCAATGCCACTTCTCTTTCTTTTACGCCCCTGACGAGAACATCGATCTCCTCGGCTGTGGACCGATTCTGAAGCGCTCCTGGTAAATGCGCCGTTATAATAGTATTGCGCCATGGAACAAGCGCACCTCGTTCATCACGCTCTTAAAGGGAATGTGATATGACGCTCTGATTGGTTTATTTCACGTTACGCCCAAACCACACCTATGAATAATGAAGCTACTTCAGACCAACCCCTTTTAGATTTGCGCCAGGCGCAAGAGGCATTTATCCCGCCGGGATCCGCCCACAAAGTTACTTGCGCTTTGCGCTTTGACACTTGCGTTTCAGATCGTGCGCTGAGTGCAAGGTAGGGCCCTCACTCTTTTTATGGCAAAAAAAAACTCAGCATTCGAAAAATCTTGAAAAACCGTAAATATTTATTGATGATTTCAATTGTATTTTAGCCATACATCTGCATGTTTGGGTGGACATTTAAGGGTGCTGGTTCTGGGAAAAACACGAGCGCTTCACCCCGTCTTGATGCCATCACTCTCGTTCATCAGCCTCAACCCAACACACAATGATCAAAAACCAATCAAATCACTCAAGGAAAGCCATCTGGAAATGTCTTGTTGGCACACGTATGAATCATCAATGAACATCTATATCTTGGGATGTCTAAAAAATAACTGATAAAGAACCTGTCAGATGGCCTCTTTTGTCTCTTGTCGTGTATTGTGCCATGTTGTCTTTCAAAATCCCCCTTGAAAAGATTCAATGCCGAATGCAACTTCCACAACAAGGCATCTGGATAATTCGTTGAAAAGCAACACAACACACAAAATGTATGACAAGACAAAACCAATGCTCACGAAACCTGCCAAGGAATTATTTCACTTCAGAACCAAAGAAAGAAATATTCAATCATATTTTGCAGAAAGTGAATGAAGCCTAGTAATTATCTTTATGACAATTAATCACATTTTCCGCAAGTTCTCCCTACTGCAATACAAATTACAGTAATTTAACTATATTTAACTATATTACAGACCAAAGGATCTATTGGGAATAATGATAAATACAACAACAACAACAAAAAAAACATTTGGAGGGAAAACGTGCTTAATTTCCATAAGCACAATATCACAAACCTTGCACCCTTAAAACAGACTTCATTATCTTCATGCAAAATGTATTTTCTTATTTTATTCTCATGATTTGTGGGTGAAGCGTGACCTGGGCATGTTTTCGTGAGATTCACCCCAATAGCCGTTACTTTTCGCCACCAGAATCGGTTTCGTATTTTACAAAAAGAGTCTCTAAAAAATAAATACAAATATTTTCAAGACTGATTTACTGTCACTGATAGTTTGCAAACTCGATTCAAAAATCCCCATATTCAGTGTTTGTCTGTCACCCTGACAACTTCAATATTCTTCAAAAATTATGTCCATTTTTTTTCTATTTCAGTCCATTGCCAGGATGAATAAATAAATAAATAGAAAGCAATAAATACATAAATATTGTTTTACTTTTTTTGTTGTTGTTCGTTTTTCTTTAAATAAATACATATTTATTTAAGGTGTTTTTTTTAAATGTTGGTATTTAAAAAGACATTTCCATTGTCTTCCTCCAGATCCCAGTGAGTTCAAGTCCTTATTTCCACAGATGGGCAAATAAATCACAAAAAAAAAAAACTGAAACAATGGGAGTTTTGAGTAGTGCATATGGCACGGCCCCGCTTCTTCTGCTCTCTCTGACAGGTGAGAAGATGTTGGAGGTTTGCCCAGCCTAATGCTCTTCTCCTTCAATATTTGTCCTGAACTTTTCTACAAGACAAGAAGTCACTTTGCAAAGTGTAACGGGTGACATTAAATCTCTCCGGACTAACTGGGATCCCGCAGAACTGTGGGCGAAAGCGTCAGCGAGGAAAACAACTCCAGGACCGGGACGGTAGGGTCTCTGAGAGCAGATCAGGGAAGAGCATGGTGCTAGGACCCCTCTTCTTCAGCTTGGGCCGGGGCGTAGTAGCCCGCCAGCTGCCTGAAACGCGGTCCCCAATCGCTGAGGTATGAAAAGTCCTGCTCTGAGGTTGTGGAGAGCGTACGGATGGAGCTCAGCGAGAGAGCCGGCGAGCTGCTGCCCTCGAAAGCGTAAGTCTGGAACGAGTCGTAAGGCGGCACCGATAAGTCCGCGTCCGCTTGCTCGACCTTCTTGCGTATGTAGCCTTTGAAAACCGTGAAGTCGGCCGGCCCGCCGTCTCCTACCACTCTGTTTTGGATCCACTGAGGGACGGAGCGCAGGTCAGGGCCAGAATCCGAGCTTTTGACCTCTGGAAAGTCGTAGAGGTTGCGCAGGGCGCTCATGTCGTACGCCTGGGTGTCTTGCTCTCCGCCGCCCTCGTCGTTGTATTTGATGACGTTGTCGCGCATGTCCTCCTCGTCTTCGGACATGCGCTGACCCTTCCTGTGACGTTTGAGGGTCAAGATCAGCAGCACCAGGACTAAAGGAACAATGAGAGACAAGCAAGAGAGACACTTTATTTAACAGATGTTAACATGAGATTAGAATTGACCTCATGTTATGAAGAATCGCATTTCTGAAATATAAAAAGTTCCTTGTACTATGAAAGTCAAAAAAGAGAATTTATTGAGAACATTGTAAACTTTCTAAGGAGGACCTAGAGGAATAATTATTTTAAACATATTATATACACTACTGTTCAAAGGTTTGGGAAAATTAAAATGAATACTTTTATCCAGAAAGGATGCATTAAATTAATCAAAAATGACAGTAAATAGATTTTATATAATATGACCTGAATTTTAAACAAATTAACTTTTTATTCATCAAAGAATCCCTGGAAAAAATATCAGAAATGTTTCTTGAGCATGAAATCATCATATTAGAATGATTTCTGAAGGATCATTACATTTGACAAAATATTCGCATAGAAAACAGCTATTTTAAATTGTAATAATATTTCACAATATTACTGTTTTTATTGTATTGTATTTTTGATAACATAAATGCAGATTTGGTGAGCAGAAGATACTTAATTCAAAAACATTACAAAGCAGGATACATTGTGGAAATTCTGTAAAATGGTTTACAAAAAACATTTCAGGACATTAATGTCACATTTAGTTTTGGGTTTTGTTTCATGTTAATGTTTCATGTCTTTTATTTTGAAGTTTAGTCAAAGTTATGGTTCCTGTTTGTCATATGATTCTTTGCCCACATGTGATCATGTCATGTGCTTCCCCAGTCTCATGTAATGTTTTGATTGGTTCCCTGGGTTCATGTGTAATGTTCTTATTGGTTTATTGTGTCCAGGTCTGTCTTGTTATGTCATTAGAATTTGTGTAAAATATAACCCTAATGTCACCATTGTATATATTCATGTTCAAGTTGTTATAGTTAAGTCATGCCTTCGTCATGTTTTGTTTATTTGTATATGTTCAAGTTTGGTAAATAAAGCTGCGCCTGTGTTCACTTCAACTCGCCTACAGAAGAAATAGTCACAATTAACCTTACAATGCAAATATTGACCACAGCAGAGAGGAACTTTCGTTAACTAAATTAACCTTTGAATCTTATTTAAAAAACATACGTTAAAGGTGAACTTTGTTAACATATGTCTTAACAACGCTTTTCATGAGAAATTATAACATATTAAGTGGGTTTATTTAAAATATGCAAAGCCTACATGTGTCAAGCATCACAGTTTCCAAGAAAATTACTTATTAGAAAACCAAATTGTCTCAAACAGGAAAAGGAAAATCCATTAACCTCAAATTGACTCTCAGTAAACAACTGAGGCGCTTGTACAGCAGAAGTCGACTTCTCTCAGTGGATCACATCACAACATGAGGAGGATATTAACAAACCCAACCTGGCATCTCATCGCAGCTTGGGAACTTATTACCAACCACATCTTAATCTTAATGAGAGACTTGTCCTTTCTGCATCACGAGAACAACGCTCGAAATAATCTCACAGCAGTTTCTATTAGAAATCACCCTTTGGTAAGCTCCGCCTCTCTTGGTCAATTTAATTTTCTATAAAGTTTGCTAAATTGACTGGATTTTACAGCTTTTTACAATCGCTAGGACCCATTTCTCAATACTTATTCACAACTGTTCACACAGTGAGCACAGCATCAGTCTATGTGGCTAAACTGTGGATAATTTATTATTGAATGCATTTTGTGGCAAAACAATAGCTATGTTTCCATCCACCAATTTGTATGTGCATTTTGATATATCGCATAAAAAAAACGCTGGATGGAAATGCCAAGATGCGCATTAATTCTAAAAATGTGCATAAAACATGTGCGCTTAATTGAGTCAGATAAACGTATATCTCATTAGAAAACGTGCATAAACTACAATGGAAACACATTTACAGAATAAATTCTTTGCGCAATGAGACTGGACTAACCAGTGCAGTAACCAGTGGAACTGGACAAATTATATATATACTATTATATATATATATATATATATATATATATATATATATATATATATATATATTTATATAATTTGGTCCAGTAATACAAATATGGACTATGTAACAAAAACGTCTCGGGTTACGTCTGTAGAAGGGAACGAGATGCTGCGTCGAGAATCGACACATTGGGGAACGCCTTCAGCGTGACGCGTCTGAAGCCTGTATGGAACTAGCCCAATCTTGATTGGTGTTGCGTCATGACGTCAGCCGTGACGTCGGATGTGGCGGTGAGCGGAAGCTATAAAAGGGACACCGGAACATAACAGTGTAAGCTTCTGATTGTTCGAATCAAGTCGTTCTCAGGAGCGCGAACAGTGTGGCCGAGGGTCGCAGCGTACAGACGTAACCCGAGACGTTCCCTTTTGAGGGAACTCGCGCTGCGTGGAGAATCAACACATTGGGGAACGAAATGCCCACTGCGCCACACAGAGAATACGCCCTGGTGTGTAGCAATCTGGCACACTCAAGACGAGAGAACCTGTGAACCCGGTGTAGAGGGCAGATCCAGACTGGGTTACACTTTATTTCGATAGTCACTTTAGACATTCTACTAATTATAAGTAACTTTTCAACTACATGTCAACTAACTCTCATTAGAGTATTAGTATATTATAGTAGACTGTCAGTAGACTGGTAGGTTATGGTTAGGTGTTAGGGTTCGGGTTAGGAGAATAAGTTGACTTGTAGTCGCCAAGTTACTTATAGTCAGTTGAATGTCTGTTGGGGGACCAACAAAATAAAGTGTTAGCAGATATTAAGCTGACAGTCTACTACTTTATTGACAGTTAGTTGACATGTAGTTGAAAAGTTACTCATAGTTAGTAGAATGTCTAAAGTGGACTATCGAAATAAAGTGTTACCCCAGACTGTAGTGTTTTATAAAGGTGTGAGGGGAGGCCCAGCCTTCGGCATCACAGACCTCTTGAAGGGAAACTCCTGCTAGCAGAGCTTTAGAGGAAGCCACTCCTCTAGTGGAGTGGTCACTTAACAAAAGATGTGAAGGCAAGGCGTGCACCTCGTAAGCTGAAGAAATGGTTTCCACTATCCATCTGCTAATAGTTTGTTTTGAAGCAGGTGAACCCTTTTTAGGAGACCCAAAGCACACGAGTAGCTGGTCCGACTTCCTCCAGCCCGAGGTTCTTTGCACATAGATCTCCAGGGCTCGGATCGGGCACAGTAAGTGCAATTTAGCTTGCTCATCCGACACATGCGGTGGAGGATGTAAGGCCTGGAGAATTATAGACCGTGCCACATTTGACGGCATCTTAGGCACATAGCCAGGTCTAGGGTGGCGAACTCGAGGCTGGAAGGAGCGACAGTATTGTCACGGCTGATGTCATGATGCAACACCAATCAAGATTGGACTAGTTCCATACAGGCTTCAGACGAGTCACACTGAAGGCGTTCCCCAATGTGTCGATTCTTACGCAGCGCGAGTTCCCTCGAAAGGGAACTGCAGTGAATTAAAGTTCTGACTTCACTGCACAAACTAAATAAAAAAACTTAGGAGTCATATTTGATTCTAGTCTGTCCTTTGACTCTCATATGCGGTACACTGTTTTTCATCTCAGAAACACTCTATGTTATCACTCTCTGTGACTGAAAGGCTTATTAATACCTTTGTTTTTTCACGCATTGACTATTGCAATGCACTTCTTGCTGGGGTTCCTAAAAACATGCTTAACAAACTGCAATGTGCAAAATTCAGATTTTAAACTCTTTGCACTGGCTCCCGGTCAGGTTCCGAGTGGATTTTAAAATCCTCATGCTCACATATAAGGCACTCCATGGTCTGGCACCTCAGTATCTATCTGCACTTTTAACTTTGTAGACACCAAAGCGTCACTTACGCTCCTCACAAGCTGGTCTATTGGCAGTCCCACAAACTCGGTTGCGTACTGTAGGGGACAGGGCTTTCTCATCATACGCTCCTAGGCTTTGGAATGCACTTCCTCCAAATATCAGAGATGCACAGACTCTAAGTATTTTTAAATCTCATTTAAAAACGCATTTTTTTTAGGTTCGCTTTAACTTGTTTTGTGTGTGTTGTATTTTAATTTATTTGTTCTATAATGTAAAGCGCCTTGAGAAGTTGCTTGAAAGGCGCTATATAAAAATAAAGTAATTATTATTATATTATTAAACAGTAGAGAGTTGTTCTTGTTTTGTAAAGAGATTTTACAAATTTTACATTGTATAATGCTGCCAGTTGTTAGTGTCTTTTAGGTTTTTGTTCTACAGTATGAGTGACAAAGCGTGTTTGTTGAATGACAACCTTTGCTTGTGTTATGGGAAATTAGTTGATTTGAGACATGAATGAAGGTAGTGCATTAGTGCATTTGGAATATGAAATGAAAATTGGTTAGGAGAACTGTGTGAAGAGTTTTGAAAAAGTGACCTAAGTATTGATAAATGTGTCCTACCGATTGCAAAAAAAAAAACCCTTGTAGTTTTTTTAAGGGAGCAAAACCTTGTCAGATTAGAATACTGCACACAGCAACAGCTGCTAAGGCAGGATCGGTCAATAACATTCGAAGGCGGTCAATTGAGTGCATTATTCATGAGGATTTGAGACTGGTTAATAAGTGATATATCTGCCATCCCAATGTCTTCATTCACTAACAATACTTGATTGAGAGGAGAAGTGTAGAAAGGATTACAAATAAATGAGACTTTCGCAAAGCTTTGCCGTGAGGTGGAGTGCAGATATGAATGAGGAATTAAACATGAACTGAAAAGGCAAACAATTGAGATGGATCATTTAATAAATTAATGAGTCAGAAAACAAAAGCGGCATCCGTCTCAATAAGCCAATGAATCCTTAATCTGTGCTGAATTATGTTAATTAGCGTCTGCATTTGTGATTGCATACCGTCTTTCTTGCATTTGATCTGTCAGTGTTGTTTAAATAAACACAGAACCAGCGGCTAAACTCACTGCTGCTTTCACAGATATGGCTGGCTCTTTCAGCTCGTAGAAAAGTCCAACCAATTACAATTTAGGGAACACTGATGTATTTAATATGGATTTCTAGTTAGGAAAAATATGTCTGACCTAATTCCCTCCATGCATCTGTTTTAAGCCTCCTAAAAGTGGAGACAAAAGCAGCGATTTAGCAATGTAGGTTACTACGCTTGTGGAGGTTTTGAGATTGACTGTTCAAAAGTAGCTTGCGTGCACAAACCCAAAACCCATGGTATTAAACTTTATGCGCCCACAGCGTTTGCGCTATGGAAATTATTTATACCTCAAATCATGCTGTTACTTTTAAGCAATCAGATTTATGATTTTCTGGTCCAAGAGACCAGAATAAAATCTAGAGATCAAAATATCACAGAGACTCTGTGTTCAGTTCACACGGTGAGAAAACCACCTAGCAACCACCCACAATGCCCTAGCAACTACATAGAAAGGATTCAACAACATCATCAGGATTCAACAACAACATAGAAAGGAATCAACAACATCATACCATTGCAGCAATCGCTGGAATAATTGATATTGATCTATTTATGTTTAATACTTTGTGTTTAATTACGCTAGTTTGTGTGCACTGTGTTATGCAGTAGTTTTAATGCAGTGTCATGTTCACAACATCATTGTGTTTTATGATGGTGTTGGATGAAGCGTGCACTGTGTTCAATTTTGTTGTCTGCTTTCTGCTGGACAATACATCGACATTTAATTAAATCTGCTGTCATCGTTTGGCTCTCCATCACACAGCTCATATAAATGTAAAAAATGTTTATGGTTTCAGTATTAAGTAGCCTACTGTACTAATAACATGTGTGGAAACTGCAACTCGAATAGAATGAAGTTTACATCAGAGTCTGGTTGGCTATTAAAAGTCGCGAAACTATCATTTTGATTTCAAAGGGACTTCTATCTGCAACGATACAAACTATCATGATGCATAAGCTCAATGTAATGTCTGTGGTGCAAAGTTCAAATTCAGTAAGAGATCATCTGAATATCATCTGAATATTTCATTAAGCATGTTTTCTCTAGAGGCACATGTCTGATCAAAGGCTATCCATTTTACATAATCATTAATGTTATAAGAGAGCAATTGTCTTGCCTGGCGTTCTAATCTTGAGAGGGAAACGATTGCGGGTCCGGAAAGGATTTCTTTCATCTTTACTTTTGAGGACGAATGACAAGGATGAAAGCGCTCAGACAACCATTTATGAGATAGAAAACTGCAGCAAAGTACTTAAAAGTGCTAAAAAAATCATGCATTTTCAAATTTACATTTATTTCAATGCAGTCTTTAATGTCCCTTTTAAATGTTCTTTGTGAGTTAGAAAAACTCTTGCTCTAATTAACCCAAGACATATCTTTCTTAATACATTCCAAAAATTGCAACACTTCAGGAACACAGTTGCTTATTAGCATGCATATAATTAACATTATGGCTGTTTATTAGTACTTATAAAGAACATATTAATGCTACATACCTAAACATAACCCCTACCTTACCTACTATCCATACGCAGTAATTAGGAGTTAACTGAATGAAAAAACCCTATAGTTGCTTGATAGTGAATTTGTGTTGCCTAATGTAAAGTGTTACCATAAAAATTAGATGGATGGATGAATGGATGATTGGATGGATGGATAAATAGATTTACATAAGCATAAAATGCATTTGAGGACAAAATATATACCTAGAGTGCAGACTTCACACTAAGAAGCTTCTTTATGTATGGCTTTTCTGGTAGCACAAGACACAAAAGTAAAATAAAGTATGAGCGCATTATGAAGGCTCTCGCTGTGAAGTTGAAGCTAATTTTGCTCACCATGAACCATCCTTCTAGCGCTGAGCTTTGCAAGCAGCTCCAACCATATGAAAACTGACAAAGCGGTGTACAAACAAGACAGAAAATGAACACACTCGGCCCCTTTCCGGAAATGACAAATCAATCTGATACGGCAATTTCCAATTCACGAGCCGTAGCCCACACCTGGAGTTTCATAACTTCCCTTTCACATTTCACTTTCTGTCAGTGTTTATCTACCCTAAACATGTTCAGAGAAGAAAAGATGGCAGGTAAATTAATCTGTTTAACTGACTTGCAATAGGCCAGTCTGCAATTGTTTACTGACCAACAAATGGCTAAAAACACGGGAGCGATTAACGCCTCAGACGGTGCGACTCCCGCACGGCTCTCGGGCTCTTTGATTCAGTATTTTTCTATAAGCCTTGGAGAGATAAGTCTTTGACCAAGCTCTCCCTTCATGTTATTCTTCGATTCTGGCATGATCAAGGACTCTAAATGGCTGCGAGCCAGGTAAAGTGAATTGAGTTTCACGGACTGCATTTGCAGTGCATGATGCATACTAAATGACGCTCAGCATTAAAGTGGTAATTCCTGTGAAAACGCATGCATACAGACTAGTCTTTAGACACATTACGGGATTACATGCATCGATTACATAGGCTGGTTTAGAATTAGCAGGAATTGAATCACTAAAAGGTTGCAGCACTTTTTTTTCCCCCCCAACAACCCAACAACCCAGCACACTTTCTCCATCTGGAATGAGCTACGAATCCAGACCCCCATCGCATCCTACGTTGTACTGAAGGTATGGGGTGAAGAAGTGCATTATGTACCTGCCTTTGTGAAACATGTTGCGACTTCTTGCCGTGCAGATGTTCGGTTAAGCGGACCTGACAAGACGGCTAATTTACCCTTGGGCGGCGGGTGGCCAGGACTCCCATCATGGCAGATGGGCTGTAATTGGGACGGATGTGTGCAGATGCCTTGCTGCGCCCAAATGGATTTATCACGTCACCCTCAGAATGAACTGATGGAGGGGTTGTTTGTTTGAAGGTAATTAGGCAGAAATTTGTTTTCATTCCCTCCTTATCATGCCACAAATTGATCTAATAGGAATGGTGCGGGATTGAAAGAAGGCTGTGATCAGGAGGGACACCCTCTTCAACGTCATGAGATCTACCCGATCTTTGAACTCAATGCCTGGGAGAAGAAGAGGAGACATTCTGGTGAAACTTTTCATTACATTTAAACTAGACTAGAAAAGACTGGTCTAGATTAAACTAGAGTAGCCCACTATGAATTTTATTTCCAAAAACAATTTTGATTCCATAAATCAAATAAAAAAAAATGAAAAAAGAAAAGTTATAAACATTTAAGAAGTGAGGTAAGAGAGGCTGTGCAATCAGAAGCTGTGCTTTCAAGATTTCAAACAGCTAGCATTAAACTTTCATACGTTTCTGCCTTTCAGCTTTACTGTGCTGCTTCAGTTTTAATTGATGTTCATTTCATGAACGAGGATCATGTCCTTTGGGACGACATTTAAATTGAATTATTAATTAGAGATCAATTTTGAGGTGCTTTCGGAGAATGAGTGGTATTTGTCCATGAAAAACTCACCACCGTAATGCGAGTGTTGTGAGTAGGCTTAGACATTGCTATGCGGTTGCTAAGGTGTTTTACCACATTGCTATGCAGCTATTTAGATGGTTGCCAAGTGCATTCTTACGGTATTGCACTCTCAAGTCTGTGATATGACTACTTTTTGGCATACCCCTACCTTTCCAGATGCCCACTACCGTTCGCCACACCCCTACTTTTTGAAACACTTCTACCTTTCGGCTCGTCCACTACTGTTCGTCACGCCCCCTACTTTTCACCACACCCCTTCTTACCTTTCAACACAACCCCTACTTTTCAGCACGCCCCAAACGTTCGACACAGCCCCTACTCTTTGGCACACACCTACATTTCAGCATGCCTCCTACCTTTCCACACACCCCTTACCCTTCAGCACGCCCCTACCTTTCCACACGCACCCAACCTTTCGACGCGGCTCCTACCTTTCCACACACCCCTTACCCTTCAGCACGCCCCTACCTTTCCACACGCACCCAACCTTTCCACGCGGCTCCTACCTTTCCACACACCCCTTACCCTTCAGCATGCCCCTACCTTTCGACGCGGATCCTACCTTTCAGCACACCCCCAATGGTTCGACATGCCCCCTAGTTTTTGCCACAACCCCACATTTCAGCATGCCCCCTACCTTTCGACACACCGCCTACCTTTTGACACACCCCCTACTTTTCGGCACACCCCGGTCCCCCACCTTTCAGCAGCCTCTACCCTTCAGCACACCCCCTACCATTCGACACGCCCCATACTTTTTGGCACACGCCTACATTTCAGCATGAACCCCTACATTTTGACACAACCTCTACCTTTCAGCACACCCCCACCTTTCAACACAATCTACTGGACATAAAGCCATGTTATTTTAGAATAATTTAGATATGATTATAGTTTTTATTCATATTTTGAACTAGATTTTTTTATGAATTTATATTTATTTAATTACAGTTAAAGTTTAATATATATATATATTATTATTATTTTTTTAATATGTCTATATAGTTTTTATTATTTTTATTTATTTCAGTGTTAGTTTTAGTCTTTTGTTGACTTGGCAACTAGCTGAAAACAATACGTTTAATACGTTTTTTAAAATATTTAATTTAATTTAATTTCAGTTAATGTTTATAATCTATTAATTATAATAATGTTAATAATCTTATTTCAAGCAATGAAACTTTTTTATGGTTTTATTTTATAATCACATCTCAAGTTGATGTTTACATGCTTACAAATATTATTTTATTAACTAAACTAAAAATGTATTTATTTGGAGTGGATAGGGAAGAAAAAAGCATAAACAATGCTTTCAAATACTGTATTATTATTTTACAACAAGCTCTAATACTAGGGTTAATGGTTTTGAAATGTCCCTGACTAAAAGTATGAGCAATAATGATAGTGATGCTTGACTGAGCAAACATGGCTAATTAAACAGAAAGGATGTGCGTCTGATGACCCGCACACGACTTATAAATGATTTACCGCAGGAAAGATGAGCAACAGGGAGGGGAAAAAAACCCTGCTCAGCTGACTGAGAACAATTCATGTGGCATACTTTATAAGCGACTGCAGAGGACAGAGAGAGAGAGAAAGAGGGATGGGAAAAGCTCTAAGTGGAGAGGAGAGAAATAAAGACAGATATACTGAGGCCAGAAGAAAGTCATAAAACTTTCAGCGATGACATCAGAACCGCAGTCCAACGGCTCTTCTACACGGGAACAGGAGTGCCGTGGATGTCTGGAAAGGCTGCTCTATTTAAAGCGCTCAGTGATCCGCGGGGACAGTGGTGCTGATGCTGCTCTTTTCACGAGCTTCCCTTAACTCACCAGTTCTCCACTAGAGAGGCTGGATGTCATTCACTGAGGCCTGTATTGTGTGTGTGTTCGCTCTGCGTGAACAAAAGCTTTCATACTGTTCCTGATAGAGGATGAGCAACTGCAGTCAGTGGGCAGAGGATGCTGTATGAAATATTGATCAGCTTTCATGTCATTCTAGTTTGGTTTTTTGCCTCCCGCCGCATTTGAACCCACGAACAAGGTTTTAAAGAATGATGATGGACCATTAAAAGAGTTACAGCGGTCGTAGAGGTAAACATGATGTGTGCATGTGTGTGTGTGTGTGGGTCTCAATGCACACTACTGATGAAGGATTTTATTAATCAATCCATGAATGCAGATAATAATGCTCAAACACGCATTCTCAAGTGGATATATTTGCATCTTCGAGATCCACCAGTCACCTGGTGATCTGTGATTTGTTAAAGGGTCAAAGGATATTGATGAGAAAACCTTCCATTCATTCATATCAATGACCCACATACTGTATATAGCCTATGATATATGTATATATCAGGGTTTCCCATACATTCATTAATTTGTGGCGGCCCGCCACAATATCACGCTGACCGCCACGGATTGATTTTCAGATTTGTAACTATTTAATATGGGTAAAATTGTATTTTATTTTAGAGCTGTGTGTAGCTTGCTCCATCCCTTCCTCTCTCACAAACTGACAACGGAGGCGCGCGCGCGAATAGCCCCTCCTCTTCGAGCACGAACTGAATCAAAACATGTGCATGCGTTGGAGGACGGATTGTTGTGTTTATTCCCCCAGCGAAGATTCCAGAATCAATACGAATCAATGGTCCAGAATCAATGGTTAGTATAATGAACACTGTTGTAAAACATAACTCTGAGAAGTTAGTCTGTTAAACGCTGCCGTGTTTCCATTACAGATTTGCGCAAAACTTTTGCAAAAATATCGATCAAAAACTATTGCGAAATGACGGCGTTTCCAGTAACCGATGTTATGCGACTAAATCGTAATTTTTTCCTCTCGCAATCAGTCATTCCAAAACTCATGGCAACGGACGTTGGTAGGTTTATATCACAGCCACCGCACTAGACATGCCTGTTATCCAAGCATTAATGGCAAGGAAAGACCCTTAACTTATACTGTGAGCGGCACATATGAGGTGTTTTCTTACTCATTTCTGCTTCATTTCTGCATTTCTGTCTTGATTGTGGCATTTCTTTTCTTTATTATGTTGACCCTGTCCTGAGGCCTTCCCATATGATAGGGCATTGGAATATTTATTTCAGAAAGGCCCGTAAAAAAAAAAAATTCAAATAAAGGGTGCAAAATTTGCAACAAGAAGTCTGTGGAGCAGTCATAGAAAGTGTAGCAATAGCAATGTCTTTAAGTTAAGAGTGTTGGCAATGGAAATGTGTATATGTGTAATATATATATATACACACACATATACCCCCCCCCCCACCCCCCACCACCACCACCACTAGAATCTAATTATGTGGGAAACACTGCATATGATATGCATACTATATATAAATGCTGAAGAAATCTTCTGGCATATTTACCACTTAAATTCTATGGACAACATGCCACAAATAATAAATGCAAGAGTGTGTATGAAAGAATGGGAAACACAATGAAAATCAATGGAAAGCTATCAGATGAGAACTGTGAATAAATGTTTTAAATATACAGAATTTTAAAATAATTTTAGAATTAAATTAGCAGTCTAGAATAATCATTTTAAAATTAATTAATTAATGAATGACTATTATTAATAAAAATATTTTTTATGCATTTAGGCATCGACTTAAAAAGGTTTTTAAGATCATGAAGCAAATTTATTAAAGTGTGCAAAATCTTTTGACTTGATTTTATGATTTTATCCATAGCAAACAGTAAATTCAAGCAACAAATTTCATCAGTTCATTTGTTCACAATGGGATTCAAACCCATGACCTCTGCAATGTTCTACCAGTCAAGCAACATGATGTTGGTGGTCAATATGCTGTCAAATCTGTCACACTGTTTCAAAGCTATACCGATAACGTAAGATTGCATGAATACAGCATGAGACTGGTGTGACAGAATCGCATATCAGCTCAGTCTGTCAAAGACTTTCATCGCGAAACCAGCAAAAAAACAAACAAACAAAACTTGGTTACTTTTGCTTGGTACCCGCGTTGAGTGTGTGAGTGTGTGATGCAACTATCTGTAACGCACTTCAACGAACTCCACCCACAGGAATTACATCATTAATGCATAACAAGTTCATCCACCTAGAAAAGTAGTCCACGCTCAAAAGGACAATGCACAACACTAAAATACATTAAGTTTCTTGTCTGCTTGGCTTCCTGAAGCATGCATTTCACATTTGTAGTTAAAGAGGCCATATTATGCCCATAGCACATACTAGAATAGTTTTTCATACTTGAATGTTCATTATTTTCCTCATATTCTCCATTGTTGCGGCTCCTCTCTTCCAGTCTGTCAGTAACGCTCTGTTTACTTCCTGTCTCTATGAAGCTCCTCCTCATAAGCACACTGTGCTCTGATTGGTCGGCTGGGCAGTGTGTTGTGATTGGTCGAGCGCTTTGAGCGTGTTTGGGAAATGTCCCGCCCCTTACCATAACCACCAGTTCAACTCACTACTAACTAACTCAACCAGGCCCCACCCCTTTATTTTGCATATTTAATTATTTAAATGTGGAATATTGTGACGTGTTCGTTCCCGGAAGAAACTCAAGACTACAATGGAGGCGTTTCAGGGAGTTCAGAAACACTGATATAGAAAATAACTCCTGCTGGAGGGACTTTGTGCTTTGCAGAACTTTTTCATACTCAAATAGAAACATTACACACTGAAGAAAGAAGAACGTGTAAAAAAAAAAAAGCATAACACATAGCTCCTCTTTAAGTAACTGGTAATGCATTGAACTGCATTCTCATAGATGTTGTAAATCAATAAAGAAAGTTAGTGAAGTAAAAGGTTTTACCTATGAGAATGAGGATGCACACCAGCAGAGCGATGAGAGCACCAGGACTGAGCGCCGTGGACATGACGTACGCCGTGGCGTTGCAGGACTGAATGGCCCCGTCCGGGTCACAGCCACACACGTGTATGGTGAGGGTCCCCGTGCTGCTGAGGGCCGGAGGGCCACTGTCCACCACCAGGATGGGCAACAGGTACACGTTCTGCTCCTGACGGTTAAAGCCGGACCGCTGCGTTCTGATGCCGGCTGTGTTGTCTAGTGAGAGGAGAGGACAGACAGAATGTTACGTAATCTGGCTCAATATATGCAATCTGTTATTCATACTTAAAAATATATGCATTCTTTTATTATTACTAAAAAGGTGAGCCTGAAACCAGCCTAATTATACAGGACTTTTAATTACGAGCAATTAGTCAACTTGCTGTTAAGACAACCCATTAACTTTCAACGCGTTTAAAAATTAGGGGGGAAAAGAACTGAATATTTTAGTTAGAAGTTCAGAAGTTTGGGGTCGAAATGTTTAAAAAAAGAAATGAATACTTTTCAGCAAAGATACATTCAATTGATCAAAAGTGACAGTAAAGACGTTTACACTGTTACAACATATTTTAAATAAATGCTGGATTTTTTTCTACTTTTTTTTTTTGCACCATCACCATTACAGAAAATACATTTTAAAACATATTAAATAGAAACGTTTTTTAGTAAAATACTCATATTTCACAATATTACATTTTTTACAGCATAATACTGTATACAGTATACTTTTCAAAAGGTACACCTTTGTACATAAAGAGTGCGTATTAGTCCCTCAAAGGTACAACTTAGAAGGGTACTGTCCCAGTGACCGCTTTTGTACTTTTTTTTTCCTGAACCTATATATATATATACATATTTGCCCTTTATTCGAATGTTATAAATTTTTTTTTAATATAAGCATATTTCGTAGCTGTACTTGAAACATGCCAAACTGTGCGGACATGATTTTGGCCATCCAACCAAATATTAATAACTGAAAATACCCATAAATTAAACTCATTGCAGGCTTTTAGCAAGAAACAGCAAGTCTAAAGTTCCCCAGAACTGCCCAAAAGCTTTTACAGCGGCTGCTGAAACGCCAGATGTATGAATGTGACCAACACTGACAAACAGCAAAATACTACAGCAACAGCTCAACTAATGGACTTGCATACAGGCACAAAAGCCATCCATCATGCAGGACATACATCACTGTCACCTCCAGCGCTAGAGCATGACTTACTGATAAATACAGCACGCGTTACCAGATCCGTTAGAGACACGGGAGTTTTGCTGAGGAAAAGCACTATGACATTGTGACTTGACTGGACCAGTAAATCTTCTCTCAAAGGCTCTCTCATTCTCATAAATAAGCTATAGCACACACCATCAAATAGGCAACAAATCCATTTCCCTTTCTAAAGTCTAAAGACATCAGAAATGGAGACATTATCATAAGCAAACAATCACTGAGTTGTTTTCTCTGCAATGAGCTGAAGTAAATACTGCGATCCGAACGCCAGTGCGTTTTAAAATGTGACCGAGACACAGTCATTGATTGGGTTATGTCAAATCCATCAACCAATCATTTATTAAAGAGCAAAGAGCCGTGACCTTTCAATATTAATCTAGTTGGGCCGCGTCTTTCTGGAAAACACCTAAATGACAAAAAGAGGACGCAGAAGAAATCATTGATTGAGTTCAGCACCTCGTATCAGCGTTCAGATTAGCTTCATAATTGATTTCGAGTCATCAAAAGCTCTGAATCAAATTTAGTGCTTACGTTTATAAGGGTTTCTGCACTTTTTGACCGATGAATTGCTATGACCTTTCCAGTCGTTGGATATGGATTTTTAAAAGGATTCATTTCGCTAACAAGTCATTCAGAGTGGCTCACAAAAAAGAATCACAAAAAAAATCGACTGATTCGCTCACAAATCGGACATCACTACGAGCAGGTTTTACTGTACACAAGACAATAACAATAACTAGCTGATGAAATATTGTAGAAAAGAGCTTAAAATGTATATAAAGATTTTATTTAAATCCATGAATTCCATCTGGAAATAAAAAAAAACACTATTTTAAATTGATGACAAGGGAAACCTTGGTTCGTGCTTGGGACAATTTAAAATGTAAAAATTTATTTATCTGATTTTGCAAAATACAATATACATAATCTTAGAATTTCCATGCAGAGTTTAATATGATACATACACTACTGGGCAAAAGTTTGTTATAATTAAGATTTTATTTTTAAATCTTTAAGGAGC
>JAULUF010000007.1:947500-1005000 GCA_031834385.1 Semotilus atromaculatus | reverse complement strand
AAGTGCTGTTACGTTCATTTTCACCTGCTGGATCATAAAACAGGGGGAAAAGCCCACAGATGCACACTGAAGGAGCGTAGACGAGATTGCATGACTACTCATATTTACAAGTCAACTACTCATCCAAAAGTAGTCAATATTTACCTTATGTAAATGACTCACTGTACACTGTGCAGCTTCAGCGGTCTCTGCTGTTTCTGGCAAGTCTAGAGTACATCCACACGGCTGAGATGACACCGGTGACAAACCAAAATGTGCATACTATCTATATTGCCAAGTTCATGCAGCTGGTGTTGTCACAAACAGTGCAAACACAAGTCGTGTCTTACAGTTCCTGTCAGCCTCTGGCCAACACTTGATAAGTTGAAGTTCTTTTTAATTGCACTCAGACCATCTCAGACTCAGATGTCCACAGCGCCAGAATGGTGCATTTATAATGTGCTTTGTGAATGCAAAACTTTCACTTTTAGGATATTAATAGATATAGATTCCAAATATATTCAGGCAACTTCTGGGCACAAACATATGTGAATGCATAAAACCAGCACAAAATAATGGAAGAACTCAATCAACACAACATTTTGCACAACAGCTTTGTACAGTGATTTGTAATGATTAAATATAGCAAATGATGCAAAAGTGAACATACAGTGAACCCAGAGCGTTTGGCAATCACGAAGCACATTAGAAACAACGGTGCGGACATCTTTTCCTTCTGAAAATGTAACAACAAAATGCCCTCTTTTGTCATGTTAAATCTACACTGAGCTCTCGGCCTACTAGGCTTTCGAATGACAGTTTCTGTGATAAATCAGAAGTGCAAGGCGAAGAAGTTGCTGTCGCAGTGAGAGTGGGTGTACTTGTGAGAGGCATCGGGCCCAGTTACTACATTAGCCGGTTTGTGAGACAACAGATGGAAGCGTTTAGGAGGGCGGGAGGAACAGAGGCTCGGGAAAAAGAGAGGGAGTGGGCGGCACTTCAGACAATCCCGCTAAAATTCCCATGTTCTCTCGTTGCTCATTTCTCATTACACGGTCATCAAAAGGCTCGCACGCCATTTAAGTCAATTTTTAGGGAGGTGATAGAAAATCCAAAAGTGTAATTAGAGGAGAGAGGAGAAAAAAATAAAATAAATTAAAATTCTTTTTGGAAAGTCTTTCCTGCTCCCTAAAGTACAAATGAAGTCAGAGAGGAACACTCAAGCTTCCTCGGATTGGAAAATGAAAAGGAAACACGCGCACACACACACACGGAAAGTGAAAGCAAGGACAAATGCTCGAGACGCACATGAATACTCAAAGGAGACCCCACACTAACACTGATGTCTTCCCTTCAAAATGATTAAAGCTGGAGTTTCCAAGAGTGGCAAAGTGCTTGTCTTTAAGCCTCAGTCCTCCAGGATGCGCACGCTTTGACGGGGTCTGCTTTGACTCTAACGGGACGAGGAATCTATCACTCACTGTAGTTCCTGTAGCTCAAACAGTAGAGCGTTGGTGCTTGCAACACCAAAGTCATAGGTTCGATTCCCAGGGAAAGCAAGAACTGATGAGAATGCAAATGAGTACCTTGAAATGCAATATAAGTCGCTTTGGATAAAAGTGTCTGCCAAATGTAAAAATATCGTTGAAGCTTTTAAAGAAATAGTTCACCTTAATATGAACATTCTGTCATTGTTCGCTCACTAGCTCACTCGCATCATGACATTTCAAACCTGTATGCTGTTATTTTCTCAACACTTTTTCATACAATAGCTCTCAAGCTCCAATATGGATAAAAAAAGTGGTCTATATTTATGGACTTGTGCACTATATTCCATGTCTTATAAAGTCATACGATAGATTTGCATGAGGATGGAACACATTTAAGTCTCAAAAATCATGCTTAATTCTGCATTTTGAAGTGGTGCATAGAAACCATGACTTTTGCCATCAAAACATAATATTTACTTTAATAAATTTGGCAGATGCATTTATCCACAGCAACTAACATTGCAGTCAAGCTATAAATGAATATACATATATACAAATAAATGAATAAATAAATATAAACACCAAAGTGATGCTTTCAAATGGCATTTTAAAAATATTAACAAGAACACAATTGAGAGATTTGGAAGAAGGAAATATTATCAGTGAACATCAATTTAAATTTCAGTCTGTTTTTACATAGGTACAATATAGTATAAGCTAAGTTTACATGTATAGTTTTTACTGCATTTTTTATTTACTGTGTTTTTGATCACCAAAAACTCTTTGTATGCAAAAGATTCTCCACAATTTGATTTATTATTATTATAATTTTTGCAATCATGGCAAACAAATAATAGTAAAAAGAGTAAAAATAACTATTTTTATTTGTGTGAACTACTTCTTTAAACAGTTGAAATGCTTATATCTAGCAACATCAAATGGCACACATTTGAAGGAAACTATCACCCATTGAGTACTGATATTTTTGTTTTACCACTGCAGTAAGAAACACACAAACACACACACACACACACATACACACACTTGTTTAAGTATGTTATTTACAGTATGTTTCTGCCCTGAGGTGCTGATATCCGTCTAATGTATAAGAGCTGGACTGCACATTTACTCATGCTGGTTTCAAGCCCACTGACTGTCAGTCACGCTCACATGGAAACATATTCTGGCACAGAAACAGACCTCGGTGTTAACATTCATTCACGGCAGTGCTGTTATCACAGGCTGTGAGCTGCAGGCAGGCTTGCCAATCATTACGAGAGTAAGTTAACGTAAAGTTAAGTTAAAAAAGCCTAGTGTGAATTTGGTGTTAAACACATGCAAACTTTGGCTAAAAAAATATGGCTTAACATTTTATTTTCTGTCAAAACAGTGGAAGTGTGGACTGCTACTTCAACCTGGGTCATGTGTAGATGCTATTCTACTAACTTTTGCAGTTATAAAATAACTAATTTTCATGGAGGGACAAATTAACAATTGAAGTATAGTGATCCAACATCAAAATTAACCAGCTGTGACCAGCATAGACATTCATTTGGAACATAATTAAACCACCAGGCAATGAACCCTGAAATTACAAATGTTCTGGATACTAAAGTAAAACTCCAGGTGCTGAAACTCCAAAGCATATTTCATAACTCTGGGAGTACTTGCAGCTGATAATGTTTATGGCTGATTCCATCCACAGCAGCTTTAAACTAAACTCTAGCCTATTCTTCCCATGCGCTTCATTATTTGCAGTGCTCCACTTCTGTCTGCGGATGATAATGCATACGCTACAGTGACGGCAGGTCACATTTAAGACGCTTTAATTAACATGCCCGAACTCCAGGCACTGTGGCATTGTCTGGGGTATACAGAAAGCTCCATGCAGAGCCTTACACAAACTCCAGCCACACGACTGAGAAGCCGGGGAAACGGGCATGTTATATCTTAAAGATGTTTGTTTATTGGCCTCTTCTCAGCTTGAAAGAGAAGTTTTGCAGAAGTCCCGCTGAGCACCTCCTTCCACACATCCCTCATCTACTGCATCGGTTTGCACTAGTGTTTGTGGATGAAATGCTGCCCGTGAGTTTGCAAGGTTGGGAATTGGAAAGCGGTATAAAAAAATATAAAAAAACCTGTTAACACTGGATCTGTTAACACTTCTTGGGCCTTATTACTTCATTGATGCACCACTCTTATGAACTGCCTTTTCTAGGAATCAGACAAAACTGAATATTTAAGATTTAAAATATGTGCACTTAGGCAAAATTCATGAATTTTTTACTAAGGGGATAGATATCTGATCATGAAAAGATCCAGTTTAAATGTCTTCCAAGATGCAATCAATATTGAGGCTTTTATATTTTAACTCGCATAATATATTATATGTTTTAGCATGTTATTGAATATGGCAATGTTAATGTATTTGGTCTTGGCAGACCAAATACTGCGGCGGCTGCTGTTGATTTCTGGATAAATAGACATACTGCATAAATAGACATACATAAATCCTTTAGCAGATCTAGGCAAGTGGAGCTGGGGGAGGTGGAGGGGTATAGCAGACCACAGGACTAGACTAAATGTTGAGCAAGCAATCTCATTGGCTGCAGGATCAGCAGAGGCCAATCAGCTTGTGCCATGCGGTAATGGTGCGATTGCTTGCAGATTGCATGTAAAGAAGATCAACCTGCACCCTCTAGAGTTTCATGACTAAACTATAAATATGTATAGAATAATGTGGTAAACCTCTGGAGTCAATTATTCCACTTATACTACAGTTGCCACACCTCAATACATTGTTCAGCTTTTTGCCCTTCAAACACTCTTGTGTGCAAGACAATTTTTTCATGCAATATTAATCATAATAAATCCTAAAATAGTATATAAATAATGACCACATTTACATGACCAAGTATACAGTACATTAAGCATGAATGTGCATGTATTGGACAGCAATCTGATTCATCCAAACATTAAGAGACCAACTGTACAATTGTTCCGAAATCGATTTCATACTTAAGAGAGCGTAACAAATTACTTGCTGAAATAGTCGTATTGCTTCCTAATAATTTAAAAAAGAATCATTAATTGATTTAAAAAAATATAGGAAAAATAAGAGGGAAGCTGAAAAGGAAAGTAATTTCAGAGCAGAGCAAGTTTTACACGTTGAAAGATGAAGACAAAAATGTTTTTTCTTTTGAATAACGTGCACTGATTAATCATTCACAATAAAACCAGGAACATGCATTAAGAATTAAACAGGGTCAATTCTTCATGGTGACTTTAAGGAACCAGAGTTGTTAATTGGAACGATCCCATCCCTCTTATTTTGTGACCCTCATTTGTTTAATGAGCTGTTGTTGGGTTGGTAAAAAAAAAAAAAAGTAAACAAGGGTAAATGAGAAAAGAAACTATGTGAAAAAGAATAAATGAATGCACTGAACGCTGTTTTCTTAACAAACGTTAATTGTAATGTCAAGGACAGAAGCAACAAAAGGTCATATTATATTTCCAATTTTGAGGGCAAAATCAATGCCTGAGGGGGTTTCGGGAGGGATGGAAAACAGAGAGAGAAACAGAGACTTCTGAGAAAGATAGACGGAGAAAAATGATGTGAAGGAGGGAAAGATTGTAAAAGAGAACCACTGTGTGGGAGTTTATTGAGTGGCAAACACAGCTCCCTCAAGCAAAATCATCTAATTAGATTTCCATCCAACAGCCCCCTCATGACCTCTTAAGCTGCGAGAGTGAGAAGCCAAGAGGCTCCCAAAAGTCTTCATGTTCTCCTGAGACTTCCAGGACCAAAGGTCTTCTGCGAAAGTCTTCCTCCTTCACACCGAGGAGGAGGATGTTGACCTCCGAGATGGATCGGGGAAGTTCAAGGATAAAGAGTTTTAATTCCACAAGTTTAAATTTGCGTGAACATCCACCAGCGATGAGGAGACTGATTGTAAGCAGTTAGCGGAGGCGATTACACAGTGCGTGGAAACACTGGAAATATCAAGTTGTAATTTCTAGGCCAGGAAAAGTCAAATAAATAAAGACAATAAAGAATTATCTATGCTCCACTTCAAAATAGTTAATTGAAATTGAGTGCAATTGGTGTAAAATAGTTGTGTATGTCCAGTAATCACAAATGATTGCATGGAAATTCAATGATTAATCATTTTAGAGAATCAGTTAAAAAAGGAGATATTTGAGTCCCTGTACAGAAAACAAAATGAGGAAATCAATTTTCTGTTTAGCAATTTAATTAATGCATGCATTTTAAAAGTGCAATAAAAACCAATGCACGTAAAATGATTTAATAATTTGATATTTTATTGTTACGTTTAACTACATGTATAACTCAGATAACAATAAAAGATGTATTTTTCTTTACTTGAACATTGAACATGAATGTCAGAACAGGTTCACTGCATACAGGCTCCTCTCATTATTAAATCAGAATGGATATTTAAATGAAAAAGCACCATTAACTACCATCAAAAATGTGTCCAGAGAAGCAAAAGTGTAATTTTCCCTCTTCCACATAAATAACCCTCATTATCACAGCTGACCTTTCAGTTACTCTGCATTTCACACTTCACATTTCAGCCTCCAGAGGAACAGCAATGCAAATATATATATTTATTTCTCAGTTTTAAACGATTTATTCAATTTAACTCGATTTATTTATTTATTTATATTTTTACTTTTGAAATAATACATTGTAAACATATCCCTTACTTTATTTAAAAAGTGGCACTCATAGTTCCCTTTCGTAGTCACTTCGAGTTAAATGATGACGAAATGGGGTTTCGCTTAGAAAGCCTATCAACTTCGAGAAATGTAAAATGAGCCAATGGCAAAGAAATCCCATGGGTCTGCGGAATTTGCATAGCGTAACTTTGCCCCACCTCGTGGGTATAAAAGGAGGACGCCGGCAACATGCAGATATGTTTTCGCTTCAGAGCCAAGTGTATACTTCACTCCACAAAACATTCTGAGTTTTCACTCTTCGAGACGAGCTACTCTCCAGGTGTTGGTGTGACGGCGAATTCTAGCGAGATTCACATTGCCTGCTGATCTGTGCAGTGATTGCCGAAGTACCGAAGAAAAACGGTGGGTTACGGCCAAGCCTGGACCTGCACGTCTTGAAGCGTTCCTTTCACAGGCTTCCATTCAATATGCTCACGGCCTGAAGGACGCCTACTTTCATGTCTCCATTGTTCCTTGACACAGACCGTTTCTACGGTTTGCTTTCGAAGGGCATGCATACCAGTACGCGGTTCTCCCATTCGGGTTAGCCCTGTCTCCTTGCGTCTTCACGAAGGACGTCGAGGCAGCCGTTGTTCTGCTATGGCAACACGGGGTTTGCATCCTGAACTATCTCGACGACTGGCTCATCCTAGCTGACTCTTGAGACCAGGTTTGCGAACACAGGGACCTTGTGCTCCGGCACCTAGCCCGTTTGGGCCGTCGGGTCAACCAGGAGAAGAGCAAACTTTGCCCCGTGTAGAGGATGTCTTTTCTCGGTATGGAAATCAACTCGGTCGCCATGTGCGCGCAGCTTTTGAGCGAGCATGCGCAGTCACTGCTGACTTGCCTTAGACAATTCAGGCAAAAGTGTGGTTCCACTGAAATACTTTCAGAGGCTCCTGGGACATATGGCACCGCCGCTTCCATGCGCTGCTCAAGAACCAGCACGTACTAGTCCGATCAGACAATACCACGACAGTAGCGAACATCAACCGACAAGGTCTTCTCCGAGAAGACCCCAGAAAATGCTCGATCAGTGTCGTGCTTTCCTTCCTACAAGATGGGTTGGAGCGAAGGCTGTCTCCCTCCACCCTGAAAGTGTACGTGATCCACCCTTCACCCTCACGTGATCCTGAGGCCCCGGCCTGGATATGTGCCCAAGGTTCCCATCACTTCCTTTTGAGATCAGGTGGTGAACCTGCAAGCGAGGCAGACCCAGCCTTGGCACTGCTCTGTCCAGTATAGAGTAGAGCCAGTGTCCTCTCGTGACATCTGGGTCTGCGGTATATTCGTGGGTTTTCTCCAGTCAATTTTTTACCGGTCCAAACAGCGAACAGAGGGAGGGGCTGAGAACGACGATGTTGAGGTCGTGCGCTAGTCGTGCGTCACGACCAAAAGTTAGCGATTGGTTATGGCAGATCCAGAGTGGCTCTGGGCAGATCCAATAGTTTTAAACTTCAACAGAGTTGAACCCGCCTTCAACCCGCCTTCAAGGAAGTTCACGCTTGTCAATGGAGAGTGGCCAGACTCTCTGTACAAATGAAATGTACGAGAGTCTGGTAGGACCAGACTAGCCTGAAATAACCTGTTTGCAGGAGTGGATTGAACACTTGTAAAGTGTGTGTGTGTGTCATCATATGAGCACGATCCAATCCATCTACACGTGCATGCGTGTGCATGTGAGCCACAGTGTACTTTACCCCCCAAACATTAGTCATCTAGCTGGGACTGTCCCGCGGGAGGACCAGACCCTTGTGATCTGTCACAGTGAGCCGCTCTGTGTCGTTTGATGTCTTGTGTGGAGTCGACAGGCCTCTCGTCCCCGGGCCGTTCTTAGTATTTGCCTTTCCACCCGGCCTTTCCCTGCACACGCCACACTATATGATATCTGTCTCTTCTCATCCGATCAGGTCCGCATGCCCAAATACCACAGGGTTACGAATCGAACGCCACACGCTCAGACTGCATCGTCATGTCAATCTGAACAAGGGTCAGGCATGTAGATGATGTCAGATAACCAACGAGATCATGAAGGGGACACAGCGTGAATCAGAGACCTCTGGAAGGAAGCTTCAAATGTCTCTTTGTTCATTTCTGTCTTTAGTAAAGCCATTTTAGGTAACTGGGTAAACACATCACTTTTTAAGAAGAAATGCGAGTTTAGGGGGGAAAGACAATGATAACAGATTACACTAAGTTAATGCATTAACTAACATTATTAACTAAATGAGCAATGCATTTGTTGCAGCATTTATTAATATTGGTTAAGATTGGTTAATGAAAACACAGCTAGTTCATGTTAGCTGAGGTCCATTACATAATATTAACAGATTGAATGATATATTAGGAAATGTGATTACTGAAGTATTTTTCATTGTTAGTTCATGCTAACTAATGTAGTTATTGTCAGCAGCTCTAATCTGTTCCCTAATTTTTGTACCAGGGTATAAAATAAACATGGTAGTAACAAAAGCAACACAATACTATGGTATTATGGTATTTTGGACATGCACCATTGCACCAAAAAATGCACGATAGTACCATGGTACACATCCTAAAAATATACGGTTACACTTTATTTTAAGGTGTCCGTGTTACAGTGTAATTATATATTTAAGTACTGAGTAATAATAATTACCTACATGTACTTACTATAGGGTTAGGGTATAGTGTTACGACCTGTGTTTATGTAGCCTATTGTTTTTCTATTGCTCTGTGTTCCTCTTCTCTCCCTTGTTTTGTCTGATTTCTAATAGGTTGTTCAATGACGGGGTGTAGGAAAGCCATTGGTTGTCCAGTCGCGGTGTGGTCTTTATAAGGACGCTGGGAGCTCATTGGTTCGGTCGTACTCGGGTAGAGAGCTCCAGAATCCCTCCTCCGGCCGATGATCAAATTTGTGTGTATTAGTAATGGTAATTATTTTAAGTGAACGTGCATCCTTTTGTAACATCTGAAACCGTTCCCCTATGTCTAACCACGTTAGCCTCATAGCATAATTGCCTATAAGTCATTTTTTGTTTCTTCTTGTTTTCCAAAAACATTGAAATATGACTTAGGCAATTATGCTATGAGGCTAATGAAATCCTAAAAGTGTGGAGCGTAGGGGTGTCCTGCCTTGTTTATTTTTAAATTGGTTTGAGCTCTAGCTGTTTTGGGCAGGGAGTTAGGTAAGCTAAATGTATTCTCTTTTGTTATTGGATTAGGTTATTAATTATCTCCTCTTCTCTTTTTATATTTGTTTTGTTTGTTATTTTGGCCTTTGGGTCACCCTGAAGAGATGCTCTTTATTTCACTTGTTATTCCTTAATAAATGTATTACTTTTTCTGCTTAAGATTTGTGTATTTGTTTGATTATCGACCGGAGTGATTCGTTGCTGGGATTCCATTACCACAACCCAACTTTATTTATTACGCCTCTTTAGAGTTTCCTAAATTCCCCTAGACACGGGGCGGAATAGGTAGGATTAGGATTTGGTTGAGGGTCAATTGCATGTAATTATGCATCATTTACTGTTATTACTATGGTAAGTACATGTAACATATGTAACAAGGACACTGTAAAATAAAGTGTTACCAAATATACAATAGTATGGCACACATCCTAAAAATATACCAAGTACCATGGTACATGTCTCAAAAATACATGATAGTACCATGGTACAGTACATGTACTAAAAATACAGGATAGCACCATGGTATTACAATGAAGAAAAAAAAAGGTGATTGATTTACTTAGAATGCATTTAGAAATTTCTAGCAAAATGCATACAATAATTACAAAGAAACTGCAATATGATTTTACAGTTGTTTTTCCAAATCAAAAGTTGTATCTTTTAACAATAGTTAATAAACTGTGAACTAACATGAACGGACAAACAATAAATCATTAGATAATGCATTAACCAATGTTAAGCAAGAACTGATTAGAATGTAAATGTCTTGAAATGCAATGTGAGTCGCTTTGGAATAAAGGCGTCTGCCAAACGCATAAATGTAAATGTAAATGTAAATAACTGTATTTCTATTATCTAGCATTAACCAGCAACAATAATAAATTGCTAATTCTAAGTTTATGTTAGCTAATGCATTAACTAATGGTAACAAGTTAGACATCATTGTGAAGTTTTACTGATATCTTATAGATATGGTACAATAATATCATGCATTTTTGGAGCAATACTAATGTGTGTGTATTTTTTTAGCGCTAACAAACTATAAAAAAAAAATCAAAACCACGTCCCATGGATACCACGGCCTGACACATCTACCTGACACTTAAATCCGCGTGAGCTCATAAACACTTTCTCCTTCCATGTCTAACAACGGTGTGACATCGCTGGAAGGGGAGTCGTGCCCCCGGAGCCAAAGCTGCTTATGAGCGAACGGCTAAGTCCTTTTTCATGTGTCTAGCCCTCTTTCTCTCCCTCTGTCTGATGTAGTCACCTTTTACACACAAACAAATACGCTGTGTTGTCATCCTTCAAATAGGATCAAACTCCATGCATTTAGCGGCTTAAGCTAATCTGATTTCACTGTTGTTCTATCAGAAGTGCAAGCGGTGATGCTAGCGAGCGCTAGAGCAGGGAAAAGCCAATGCTAGTGTGGCACACCAACAAAGCTTGATAATTGGGCTAGCAGTAGAGCGCAACATAATGTATTGTAAAGTGTGACGTTTTTGAATCGCTCAAGAGGCCATATGAAGAGAATATGAGTACATACATACTAAGACTTTAATTTTATAAGGAATTTCTATAGGTGATTTTCGAGGCAATGCAAATGCATTAGCTAATTATCAATATTTGTTGCACATTTATTAATCTTTGTTAACATAAGTTAATAAAAATACAACTGTTTTTAGTTAGTTCATCTGAGCTCGAATCCATTAAACAATATTCACAGATACAACGTTTGATATTAATAATGTGTTAGTAAATGTTCAAAATGGAACTTTACTGTAAACCTTTTACCTTACTGTGAAATAAATCTCATATTTTCAAAAAGGGTTATGCATCAAGAATTGAATTTAAAATGTAATTTATAATTCCAATTCAGTCCAGAATTTTAATTTTAAAAAAATTATAAAATTTTAATTTTCTTTGAATTACTTATATTTATTAAATTATTTAAATTCCAATTCAACTTCTCGTGTGTTGTGGCTAATTCAATTTAAATTCTCTCTAATAATTAAATGGAAAGAGAGAGCCAGTTCTTCAATTCAACACTGCAATCCCCAATATGTAACATAACAGAAAAAAAAAATGCATTTCTCAACTAATTTTGATTATGTACGGTAGTACAGTCTACTAATTATTATACATATTTAAACATGAAGAGTGTCATTTTTCTCTGTTCTTAAGATGAATCGGTTGCTGTATTCCTCATTTGTAAGTCGCTTTGGATATAAGCGTCAGCTAAATTAATAAATGTTAAATCAGTTTAATATGCAAAGATACAAGAAGAAACCTTTCCCAACTTGTAAGCCAATCTGAAGCTGAATCCAGTGAAAAGTGCTCAACACAGCAACACTGATTAAACCAGCCTGTTGAAAGCAACAAACAACATATCATTGGTGACAGATTTATTCAAAACCCAATGCAAGTGAAGCACATAAACAAGTTCCCTCTCGTGACTCAGGCGTGGGTAAAAATGATGCATGTAAAAAACGCCTCGCCGCTGAAGGATCCGCGACAGTGTTTATGTGGGGGACGGGGTTTGTGCATCTTAAAGCGCCAATCTCAGGTGAGAGATAAATGACTCTAATTGTGTGTTCCTCCACAGGACTAATTCCCCCCCAATCACCCGAGTGATTAATCACAGAGCAAGAGAGCGTGCAAAGTTTGAACGCACAAACCGCAGCATCTTGCTCTGCGGGCGTCTCTTTCTCACCTAAGCCAATTTAGTCGACACAACGCAATGGGGAACCCCGAGGTGATGGGAAACAAATCACGTAAACATGCTACAGGTTATCCTAAAGCTATTACAAAAGCTGCATCTGAAGCTACAGCAGGGGGCTTCCAAAGACTCCCGCGCTTAATGAGACAAATCTATTATTTTAAGCCTACACCGGATTGCACTTTACCTCTGGATTTGAGGGCCAGAGACGCTTGCAATTTTTCACCTTAAATGCGCTTCAGAAACAGCGGGAGTCACAGGCCTTCGGTTTGAAATTGTCCTGCTGAAAGATGAAATGTCTGTTATACCCTTTTCTGCTCGACTCGAGTATATACTGGTATTGTGTAGCGTTCAGTCTTTGTTCTGTCCACTGAGTTGCCCAGATGAAAAGCAGCTCCACAACGTAACGCTATATCACAGAACTCATGATCGTGGTTGTTGAGGTGTGGGGAACCACCCATATCACTTTGAGTTATCACAAAAATAAGGAAATATTTTGTGTCACCCTTGTTTCAGCTAAACTTTTACTTACCCTACATAACCTTGTAACCCTTAAAAAGTCATTGCTGGTGACAATGCGGCTTCTCTCGCAAATTTCCTTCCAGTTCTAGTGCTTTCCAAGAATATTTTCTAGATGTGTGATTTGATTTCCATATACAGTCAACATGAAATCTAAAATTGACTGGATAGTTCACCCTAAAATGAAAATTCTGTCCTCATTTACTCACCCTCATGTCATTTTAAACCCGTTTGATTTCTTTCTTATGTGGAACACAAAAAAACATATTTTAAAGGATGTTTCAACTGTTTTTGCCCATAATAAGTCCAAAACAACATTGGACCCCATTGACTTTCATTGTACGGACAGAAAAACACAGAAACATCCCTGAAACTTTAAATAAACCTTTAAATAAACCAATAAACCAATAAATCTTATGACTTTATTTATTTTGCAGATCACAATGGGTTATATCCATTTTTGGAAAAACTCGTTCCAAAAAAATTATTATTTTTTATAAAAAAACATGATATATATAGGGTTTGGAACGAAAATATGGTAGAACTGCTATCCCTTTAATAGACATTTACGGGTCTTCTTGTGCACGATTCATTGATGTATGCTATTCCAATAAATAAATAAATACAATAAAAACAAATGAACCAACATACACAAATACAATGATAAAAACATATACGTACATAAGAGGTTAAAAAACATTCACTGTGTAGTTGTACTTTTATGTCTTTGAAAGGCTCTTTAGTCTTCATTTTTCATATTCGCATGAATAAATGAACCTTTATCTCAACAAAAGGGTACACAAAACAAAAAGGTAGTTTATATAGTGATTCACTGGAGAATTGAATCTCAGTTATATACTTGCTGGAACAACTATGTTTCATCTGTGCATCACAAAGACTAAAATGCTTGTAAGCAGCATATTTCCATTGCTCAAGATTTGTATTCTACATTAAATATACATTTCATTTAAATAATTAAAATTGAGTTTCAATGCTTAAAATAATCACACACAAAAAAAATATATAAAATTGTACTTCAAAATTCAGCAAAAATAAGCACTTCTGCTCACCTGAGAATAACATAAAAAATATTTTAATAGTTAAACAACGACAAAAAAAGAAATTTTTTTTCCTTTCTTTTTCCAAGGATGAAAACGCAAGATTACAAATGCCCTTCTTTCACACATCCGAAAAATGTATTACAAAGGAAACTAGTTCTTTAAAAAAAAATCTCTATGAGTCCTTAATCCCACATAACAGTCCTCATTCAGCGGCTCTATTGTCGAGCGAAGCCCTCAATCCACGCAGAAAGAAGGATTGCACACAATTTCCCATGACATCTCCAAAAGCAAACAACCTTTTGTTGTTCTGTACATTTCAGGGATGCTCAAAAAAAGGAGGTGGAAAATGTTCAACCGCACTGGATCAACAAATAAACAGCGCTTCCAAGACAAATAACAACTTAAAAAACAATTCTGCACAGAGATGAGATTTGGGGCGACAAAGCACGTTATGTCACGATTAAAATTATTATTATTTTTTATAAAAAAACATGATATATATATATATATATAGTTTAGATTGTGAGATTGTGAGATTATAATGTTTAGTTGTAGCTCACGGATAATGACGTCAAAATGACTACTTTTCTTAGTCAATGGCAGTATAAAGCAGAAGGGAAAAAAACGATTCTATGGCTTCTTCAGGGCAGTCGTGTCAGCTTTATTTATATAGCACTTCAGCTTCACAGTGATGAACAGGAAAATGGTAATGTTGTAAATTTGATCAATGAGGAAACAAATTCAATTTCAGCAAACTAGGGATAAACGTTACTCTTTTGAAAAGAGTAACATATAGTTTAGTGGACTTTATATATGAAGACTAGGAGTAATATTTGTCTTAGAATGTAGCTTCCGATTTAGGCAGTAAAGCTTTTCAATTCTTCAGAAATTCACTTTTTGTGCTCCACAAAAGACATGAACAAACAGCATAAATGAGGACAGAAATTTCATTTTTTGGCTGAACATGTGTTCTGTTATTCCACGTGTAAACAAAAGCAACAAGTCACTAGAAAGCGCTGCGGGAGAGTTTGCTGCTTCGCTCACTGGACACTGCACACTTTTTTTCACAACTAGTTTATAAATTGCCTTTGGGACGAAATGTCAGACGGATCATTCTTTCCAATTGAAAAAGGTCCACAGTAGGAGCAAAGCAATAATGAAACTATTTTGACAAAAACAGGAAAGCGATTGGCTCCGTACTAAATCTGACACTCCGTGATTGTTCTGCCACGACTCCAATGTTTCTGTCCAGGTTGGGAGGTCTTGTGAGGTCAGTGGAGGTCATGCAGTATCTCTCAGATGCTTCACTTTTTAGGACACGGCCAAATAGGAAGGAGAGATTGGTGGGTTGAACTACATTAGCCCAGCGAGATCAGACGAGATATTGAGCTTTGGAAAAACAAATCTTGTTAGGCGTTGTAAACTGCCATCAAACTGAATCAGGGAGGCCATGCTGAGAGCGGCATTCCCACAATGCAATTAGACTCTCGCCACTTCATCACGCCACACACCTGATGTTCCCCAAGCGCTCTGCGACTGATTTATATATTAACGCTGAGCCCAGCTGTCTGAGACGAGCCGTCTGATGTCAGATTACATATGCTTTTCATGGAAATGACAATTTTTCCCTTCCAGGTACCAATCGCAGCTGACAGCTTTATCAACACGAGAAGGCATTGGGAACAAGTAAGTCAGTGTCTTCTGACCGGAGATATCATCCTGAGGAAATCGACAGCGTACATGCAATACTGATGATTTTTGTGCGGAACAACATATCTCGTTTCCGCTGCCTTTCAAACGCTGATGCGATCACGCGGGGTCTGAACGCGGGTCTGGCGAGCGTGATTTCTGATTAGATTTATGAGACTTCTCAATGTGCAAAACATAGAGACGTTATGTTATCTCACCTGGCCAGGCTTGGCGTCCTCGCAGATTGAAGCCTCGTAAGGAGTGGCGAGTTCGGGAGGGTTGTCGTTCACGTCCAGGATTCGGATGCTCACTGCCGACTGAGACGACATGGACTGGTTATCTGAGGGAGACAGATGAAACAATCATCATGATGGACGAGAAGTCATACGCGGTTCTAAAAGTTTTTAAAAAGGACTGTCTTTATAAAATATCTTCTTATTAAACTGTCTGTACACTTACAAAGTTCTCAATGCTTCGTTTTGCAGGTAGGGACCCTCATTATGCTAACGTGTTAGTATTGGGCTATTTTGAGCCTTGTTAGTGGTATTAACTAGCGATTTTTATTTTCATTATTCTATGCCTAATACACTAGCGTTATAAGCTACACAGTTTTTAGAGATAAAACTCTTTACATTCGACAATCATGAAAACAAATCTCAGAGAACGGTTGACTATGTACCAATGTGTAATTAGACCAAAGGTTCATTTTGTGCCGGAGTTGTCCTTTAATGTATTAACTAACATGAGCTAACAATGAGCAATACATTTGTTATTGTATTTGTTAAAAGTTAGATTTTTGCTTTTCTTTTTTTTATTATAAAATATTAAAAGGATTAAAAATGCAGATTTATTTTTTACAACCATCTTTGATCATATTTACCATGGGGGCAAATAATTCTGACCAATATTTAAATATATATATATATATATATATATATATATGTTACATAAGTATTATAAACTGGTTTTAGATCAGTGTATTGTATATAAGTATATTTTGACAGATTTGTTTCACTTTTCAAATATAAACAAGTGAATAAAATCTGCTAGAGACAAAAAAAATCGGCATCTATGTTTCCATGAAGAATTGAACAACCTTGGAACCTTTCCATTGCACAAAAGTTTCTTTATAGTGATTTTTATTTTATTTATAAGAACTGTTCACTGAAAGGTTATTTGGGGAATCCAGAATGGTTCTTCTATATGGCATCGCTGTGAAAACCCAAAACTGTGGAAACTTTTATTTTTGTTCATTTCTTAGCTTTTTTTCCTCTTCTTCTTCTTCTCCCCCCGTAAAAAAATATCTAAATAACAAGATAAACAGAGGGTTCTTGACTCAATATGAAAGAACATGCCAAACAGGTTCTACGGAGAAATGTCTTACATGATTACATAATACTTTCATGGTAAATTAGTTATTTTTCTATTAATTCACTGCTTAATTCATAATTCAATTTCATTCAAATGAAAAACTAACTTATTTTAGAACCCTTTTTTTTATGTGGCATCAGTTACAATGGAATCACAATTACAGGCAACAATGTATCACACATTTGAGACACGGTTGTCATGACAATGGCAGAGTTTACGATGGCCACATCTGTGAGATCTAGAACAAAGCAAACCCACCACTGCTCTCAAATAACACCCAAATTATGTTATTGTGTACCTGCAAATAACAAGTATAGCACTCGATTCCACTGAAACTGTGTTTTGCATGCATTTTTAAGGACAGTAAAACTGAAATCACCCTCAGCGAGTCACTGACCTGCACAACACACAGGGTGGACTTTATTAAGTCTGTAACACCGCCAAATATAAAACAGAATCATTGAAGTATATCACACTACTGTAGTGCCATCACAGTTTGTGTCTGAAGGCACTTTTACAGTAATGATACTCTGCCAGCAGTGAATTCATCAGGAATCTAATTCTTCTGCAACATTTTTGAGAAAATTTTCAATTAGGAAGTCCATTTCTAGGAGACGATCAACCGTTTGGGGCTGGCATAATGATATAAACACAGATAAATGGATTCAATATTGGGCTGCAATATCATTTTGATCATGGCCTTATTAAGCTACAATAAAATGGAAATATTATTGGGAAATGTGTACATAATTAGGTCATATAAGTAAAATTATCTAGTAATTAAAAAAGCTCTCTGTGTTGGGTGCGACTGATCCTTAGCTAAATTCTGAGCTTCATTATTTCATTAGAAATGTTTTAATTTTCATAAGAGATGCTTCTCACCACAAGAGCAGGCCATGGAGAGGGCCAGTGTTTTCATTGTAATGAGACATAATTACCTTTTTTAATTAACACAGCTGTAATGCTTGTGTTTATTTGCAGGGATGTACAGTAGTCCATGCATGCTATGTTATTTAGCATATGTAAATTAGGTATATGCTAATTTAAATATGCTGTTTCATTTGCCTTATTTTTCAAGCCTTGCTTATGCATTATTAAACACAAACACATTTGTAAAGTCAAGTCAAGTCATCTTCATTTATATTGCGCTTTTAACAATCTAAGTTGTTTCAAAGCAGCTTTACAGAGATAAACATATCATTTAAGGTAACAGAGATTGTTTTGGCTTTATAGCGGTTCTTGAATAATGTTATTTCCAGCTAAAGTTAGTTTTGATTGATTCATTTCCGTCGAAACGATCATTTGTTATTAAATTAGGGGCCGCTAAGACGACGCCGTTCTCTCTAAAGAGACTTTAAACACGAACCTGTGATCAACACTGATGGCGTTCACATGCGCAGTAAGAATTGATTCTATAGCAGTGATTCCCAACCCCCCCGTTAGTACCGGGCCTTGAAATATTCCCTGAATAATGTTTTTTTTAATTTTACATTTTTTTTATAATAATTTGTCTCTGAACGGACTGCAAAAAAAAAAAAAGATACCGGTAAACTGGAGCACTTTGCGCTTTATTCAACTCAAAGACACGTATCCTATATGATATGAATCAGATATATGCAAAATAAACATAACATTACAAATTATATCTGCACAAAATTACGAGAATGCACAAGTGAATTTGAACTACGTGCCATTCAGAATGACTCATCTTCCTGGAGCAACGCGATACAGCAACTAAACCCAAATCATTCACAATGTTTTATTAAAACATTGTTCTCTTTATAATGTTATATAATATGACAGTCCCAACAGTCAGTATTAGTCGTGCAGTGTCGTTTGAGCTGCGCGCGCTGAAGCTGAAGTGGATCACCATAGGCTACACTTTACTACATTCATTTTTAACCAAATGCATCCTATATGTCGTGAGATAAATCAGATATAGATAGGCCTACATAAAATAAACACAATATTACAACTTACATTTGCACAAAACAAAAGGCTGCGAATGCACACGCAAACTTATAGTCATCATGATAGTAAAATGGTGTACATGTTTCGCGGTTGAGCAGCACGCACGCGCATGAACCTGCTTATCGTCGATTAATCGTTAACATCCCTATTTTGCACCAAAACACCAAAGAAAATTCCTTGTATGTGAAAACTTTCATGCCAATAGAAGTAAATTCAATTTAAAATTCAATATAAAATCCACTTTACCATTTCTGCCACCTGCTAGTGAGTGAGTGCTGTGTGAGTTGCTTTTGAAGTAGACCTAATTGTATGGGAGAAAAGGGAAACATCTTGTGAACCGGTCTGAAAGTTTAAAAAGATTGGTATATTCATAACAGTAGCCTTTGTTGCCACCTAGTTCATTATATGTAAATAAATTATAGGCTGTTACTGTTTTACACAGTGATATGTTCCGAATCCAAACGATGCATCTTAAAATTGAGGCATTAAAATTGACAACTGGTCCCTGCAATTTTTTTTAATGAATTTGCTGGTCCCTGGCACAAAAAAGGTTGGGAACCCCTGTTCTATAGTTATGTACTTTTGAATATATGTGCGCAGGTTTGTAATTCCCTACAAACCATGCCTAAACAAACTACTTGTCTTGCCTATACATTTTGATACAGAATTTTATTGGATCACTTCGGGGTTGGTACGCGAACCGAATTTCCCCACAGCGCTTTATCTGTAGAGTGGTAAAGGGATCCTCCATAGGGAGAGGCTAGTTGGCACTTCATCACTGCACTGTCATCGGGTCCAGGCGAAGCTCCTAGTCAGATCTGGATACGGCCTGGATCCTATCACCACCTCTATCCAAAGGTTTAACATGCTCCATAACCTCTATTTTTAGTAGAGAATCATTCCCATTGTGCATATGCAGGAAGTGTTGGGCCATCTGATAGTCGGGGCAATCTATCGGTCTAGCAACCTAGAGGTTTACTAAACTAAACCAGTGCGAGGCATTTTGGATTCATCAGCTGGATTATTTACTTAATGCACTCCGTTATCCAGGTCTGAACGAGGACATTGAGTTTAAGTGTTTCTTATGATATGGTTTTTGTCCTACACTTATGGTTTTTGTTTATGGTCAATATATGATACTTATTTTATTATTATTTTTCTCTCCAGATTACCTACGTTGAGGTTGGTGTTCAGTTTCACCTGTTGTGATACTCATTATGTTGGTTTTCCCTGTCTTGTTAGACCTGATTGTCTTATTGGGTTAATTGATTGTATTAGGCCTTATTAGGTTAATTTAATTCTTTCTGATTATAGGTGGGACTTAACTTATAATTTGTTGCCATTCTCATATTGTGTGTTACCTTGCAATGCCAACATAGTGTTCTAGTCTATTTAAACGAATGTTGTGGTCAACGGTGTCAAATGCAGCCCTAAGATCAAGTAACACTAATAGAGAGATATAAAGCAAATACATTTTCAGGAAGTCAGCAAATTCAAAGAAAGAAAAGAGAAGTTATTTTATAATAATGATATTATATGTTATATCTAATGCATGAAAAACAAACATTGAACAAAAAAAAATATAAATAAATGAACAAACAAACAAACAAATAATTTGAAATCATGTCAATTGTAAAGTATTTTTCACGGTGTAGTATTTACTGTATAGCCTGATATTTTGCTGATTTAAATTGAAAAAAAGTCAAGTAAAAATAATGCAGGAAAATCAAACAACTAACAAAAAATGCATGATGAACGAACGAACGAACGAACGAACGAACGAACGCACGAACGCACAACCGCATGACCAAATAAACACTTCAACTATGTAAACTGCAAAGTATTCATTCTGGTGGTATTTTCTTTATTGCCTGATATTTTGCTGATTTAAATAAAAAGTCAACTAAAAATTAAGTCATTTTCAATAATTTCATTGTAAAACATTTTTGCTTTTGATTCTTATTTGGACATGTTTTCAGGAGAGTCACCCAAATACACCAAGAAGACAATAAAAAAAGTGAGGAACTGATTTAAAGTTTTATTCCCCTAAAGCAGGCAATACTTTCTCCGTGCTTATAGAGCACACATCAGATCTAAATTTATCTACCGACGTGTGTCTGAGATATGAAGAGAAGGGATTTGAGCAGATTACAATATGCCGGTCTTCTGCTACCTGCCCAGCAGATGTTGGACGGCCACATATCTCATGAAATATTACATATTACCGGCCAGGTACTATATTAGAAAACCACCACTTCAATCCTGTTTGAGAGCATGTGGACGGAGCTCGGCACGCGAGTTACATTGGAAATGAAGTTTTGTGGGGAATGGCAGGACTGTAAATCCAACAGGACAGGAGGGGGATCATACATTTCTATCTCAACAATATTTGCCTCAAACATGTAGACGGCACAGCAATATACACTGATCATCAGTAACAGCAATGATAGATTTTTAATATCAGATAAAGATGCACAATACAAAAACATTTATTTACTGACTTATTTCTTTGTCAGTGCACTGGTTTGTCTAATAAGGACCTGTTATGCTGTTTTTAATACTCATCTTTCTTCAGTGTGTAATGTGGCTGTTTGAGCATGAAAAAGTTAAGTTAAAAGAGTTATTCTCTATATCAGTGTTTCTGAACTTCCTGAAACGCCTCCATTGTAGTTTTGAGTTTTATTCCGGGAACGAACACGTCACAATATTCCAGAATTGAAATAATTCATACGTAGAATAAAGGGGCGGGGCATTTCCCAAACACACTCCAAGCACTTGACCAATCACAGAACACTGGTCTAGCTGGCCAATCAGAGCACACTGTGTGTTTTTCAGAAGGAGGGGCTTCATAGAGACAGGAAGTAAACAGAGCGTTACTGACAGACTGGAAGAGAGGAGCCGCAACATTATGAGGAAAATAATGTGTTTTTCGAACAGAAAGTCCAAGTCAAGCCAAAAACAAAATCACGACTTGGGGCATAATAGATCCACTTAGCTTCATAGTGTGGAGGGTTATTGCACATAGGTCTAAAAATAATATATAAAATACTAAACTGAATAAAAACTATGCATCCTCTTAGTCTTTTACAATTGCCAGTTGAAATGAGTGAATACATATTTATGTATTCTTTAATTACATGTTCAAAATGGCCCTGTGAGAATAAGATCCTACATCAGATGTTCTGAAATTTGTAAGAACAACATATTTAAACAATGTCTAAGCAATCTTTTTCATGATTCATATCCAGTCAAATGTTTGTCTCTTAAAAAAAAAAAAAAAAAAAAAAAAAAGAACAGAAGAAAATCAAGGCAAAGGTTCACAAAGCCTTTGGTGCATTTCTGACTCATATGCGCTCCAGTGGGAGTCGACTCGCAGCAGGCTCAACCTTCCCTGCGTGCTAGTTGGCACTGAATAAGTATAACTGACACAGACTGCAGACTTATGGCCTAAATATGAAATTAAACTCGTCTTGTTTTATCAGCTCTCCCGGTTGCACTAACCGTGCCTAATGAGCTTCAAATGTAGAGCAAATTGACAAAACAATATCTCTGTCCTCAACCCACGCCAGAAGACATGAGAAGCACATCCAAGAGCAACAGTTTGGCATGAAAGCAATAAGTGTTTGTTTTTGTTTGTCCGAATAAGCTTGAGTAATTTAAAATAGTACAAAATAGGTTAAATTTAACTTTAATAATAAATTCACTGCTTTATTTTCAGTGCGTCATGGCCACTCAGACAGTGGATGTCAGACACAATGATCATCGCTGAGCTCGAGTCATCGCTGTGGAGGAAATGTGAATCATGATGTTGAACTTCATCTGACTCCTCAAGAATAACACAATCCTCGCCAGTACAGTCAGTTTACTTACAAGATAGATAGACAGACAGATAGATAGATAGACAGACAGACAGACAGACAGACAGACAGACAGACAGACAGACAGATAGATAGATAGACAGACAGACAGACAGACAGACAGACAGACAGACAGACAGACAGACAGATAGATAGATAGATAGATAGATAGATAGATAGATAGATAGATAGATAGATAGATAGACAGACAGACAGACAGACAGACAGACAGACAGACAGACAGACAGACAGACACACAGACAGATAGATAGATAGATAGATAGATAGATAGATAGATAGATAGATAGATAGATAGATAGATAGATAGACAGACAGACAGACAGACAGACAGACAGATAGATAGATAGATAGATAGATAGATAGACAGACAGACAGATAGATAGATAGACAGACAGACAGACAGACACACAGACAGATAGATAGATAGATAGATAGACAGACAGACAGACAGACAGACAGATAGATAGATAGATTGATAGATTGATAGACAGACAGACAGACAGACAGACAGATAGATAGATAGATAGATAGATAGATAGACAGACAGACAGATAGATAGATAGACAGACAGACAGACAGACACACAGACAGATAGATAGATAGATAGATAGATAGATAGACAGACAGACAGACAGACAGACAGACAGATAGATAGATAGATAGATAGATAGACAGACAGACAGATAGATAGATAGATAGACAGACAGACAGACAGACACACAGACAGATAGATAGATAGATAGATAGATAGACAGACAGACAGACAGACACACAGACAGATAGATAGATAGATAGATAGACAGACAGACAGACAGACAGACAGACACACAGACAGACAGATAGATAGATAGACAGACAGACAGACAGACAGATAGATAGATAGATAGATAGATAGATAGATAGATAGATAGATAGATAGATAGATAAAAAGTTGATTCAACAATTTTGCTCTAAATAATATACTTGCAAGTAAAACAAGAACCCAAAGCCACAAAAAACTAACATTTTATATTTTTTAATTAAAAAGATATCAAGATGTGTTCTAACCCTTTTTTTTCTTTTTTCTTTTTTCTTTTTTTAATCACAAATGATTAAATGATTAAAGTTTCATGCTTAACACAAGTTGCCAAGGCTGTGCGAAAAATAAACTTATCCTCGATGTTGCTCACCAAATCCAACTTTATGTCATTTTAGTGGTTAATTACCGAGAGCATGAACGCTTTAAATTCAAGAGACATTTAAAAATCAAAAATCCTCAATTACTTTTGTACAATAAACTACACAGTGCTGCCACTGATGTCCAATGCAAAATCTGAAGCAAAGCCACGTGAGAAGCAGTGAATCACTGAAGCTACCGCTGTGTGCTTCTCATTAAAAATGAAGGGCACAGAGTTTGGCTGTGATTACAGTATTGTCATTTCGCTGTATTTCTAATGGTCAAAAAGGGCCAATTTTCAAGCAGGAACATTGAAATTGTTACAAATCCAAGGAGAGTGCAGTGAAGTTATTTTTCACTCTCCACACCAAATGTCCTTTCTGTCGAGATAAAGACACAACTGTGTTCATAGTATCTCTTTACCCTAAGGGCAAGACATAATGGTTTTTCCTCTATTTATCACCTGAAAAAGACGAAGAGAGTAAGCGAGAGAGAGAAACCCTGTCTGCAGTTTGATATCTTACACCCTATCAAAGCACAGAAATTATATGTCAGTCTTCTTCAGCTGATAGGATTCTGCAGCGAGCCAGCGCTCTGCCAGACTTTCTGACAGTAAAACTCCAGCCTGGAAACGTCGTGCCAAAGACTTCAGAAAGAAAAGGACCTGATAACTCCCTCTGGACAGAAAAGAAAATTTCATCCCCTCAAGTCAACTTTTTACAGCGCAAGTGAAGTGCACGTGTTCGGTTGGTGTGCAGCCGCTTTTGCTACGCCTGCTTTAGTAGGACTAAACCGACGGCCTTGAAAAGATTGAAATTGTATTTATTCCCAGCCAACTGAGGCATATTGAACAGCCATTTCTGCGCATGACAGAGCTGAAAGGTCTTCACAGATTTTGTCTGAAATATCATATTTACTAATATCACCGGCAATGGCGTATGAAACGTTCTCCACACATCGATCTGCAAACGTAACTCTTCAATGAACACTCATTACGTTCTCGAGTGGAGTGTGAAATTTTAAAATACGAATGTACGGGGGAATTATAAAAAGCATTTCCAAACTGGCCACTCGATGCCTCATTGCCCACTGACTCTGATGCCATGTATTTTGCAGTGAACAAGCACAGGCTGAAATTCGTGGGGAATTTTGATTAAGCCGTTGACTTTGATAATGGTCCTTTTTTCTTTTTTTTTGCTGAAAATGACTTTACTTAGCAGCAAAACTCAGGTATTTGATTGGGATTGAAGCACATTCTATCAACTTTACTGTGACAGATCTTGACTAAAGCCCAGGATGTGACAACTGACATGGCAACCATATGTCTTGATAAAAACAAACTGTTCAAAACTCCAAAAATTAGATCTGAATGTTAAAAGAGAAAAGAGGCAAAGGGTCACATCATCCCAGCTCAGCTAATAGATCTAGATGAAAAAAGATGATGATGTTTTAAACAAGATATAGTGGCCCCAAAACTTATTTAGACACTTACAAATCCGTTAATGCCGTTGGATTATATCAAGTGTCTGTATTTGTGCATTGTTATTTATTTACAATAAATTACACTTGCATGATATTATATAATCTAATTGAATGTTATCTAATGCAATGACATTCAGACAATAAACCATTGCGCAGTTTTTGAAGTTGATTTCTACATCAATCTATCATGCAAAAACAGTTGTGTTCATAAAGAATATATAACCCCAGTGATTGTATATTCTTTATGAACACAATAACTGCTTAGCTCGGTCCACCAATCTAGCTTCGTTATCTCAGCATTGTCTTTATAAGACACTGTTGCTTTGCTAATGTTTCCATTATGTTATGAAAATGTTATTTCTGAACTTTTTTTCAATATTGTTATTTTTTCAAAAATGTTTTGAAACTTGTTTTTTCCTTTTCTTGGTTATGTGAACTTTAAAGGGATAGTTCACCCAAAATGAAAATTCTGTCATCATTTAATCATACAGTGTTTGAATTTCAAGTACGGGGGAAAAAATACCATGCAAGTCAATGGGGTCCATCAACTGTTTGGTTACTCACGATCTTCATAACTTCTTTTGTGTTCAGCAGAAGAATTAAATTCATACAGGAATGGAAAAACGTAAACGACAGATTTTCCATTTTTGGGTGAACTTTCCCTTTAATATAAACATTCCATTTGATAATTTTTCAAATATTATTGGTATGTTACTTTTTGAATGTTTATCTTGAACATTCGTAAAAAGTGATCAGTTGACTTAACTTTGACTTAAAATTATTAAATAAATAAACTTCATACTTAATCAAAAATTTTTTTTAAGTAATGTGGAATTGTCAAATTCACATTCCGTGTATTTACTTAATAATTTTAAGGCAACAGGTTTACTCAATGTTTTTGAGTAAGTGAACTGATCACTTTTTAGAGTGATCTATATTTTCTATGAATGTCTAACTAAAATGTTTCAGGACAAAAGCATTCTGTATAAATAATGTATTTGTGCTAACGTTTTCAGAACATTATTACCAGACCAGATAACCTTGAACAAACATTCTATTAACGTTACTGGAAGAACGTTTGTTCATAATTTTGAGAGAACCTTGCCTGAGCGTTTCCTGAAGTTCTGAGAACGTTCCCTGTTAGCTGGGATCATATTTCAGCAAACGGCATATTAAACTGAAAGCCATCCCTCTGTTTTGACTTTAAAGGGAATTATTCCTCTGAATTAGATACACAGAATTTAGGCCACTTCGTAGACGACTGAAAGCAGTTTGCGATTGATGAAGTGAAGTGTACCTGCTTCCACCGCTGAAACCGTGATGTTGTGCCAGCCGGCAGTCTCTCGGTCCAGGATCTTTCCCAGAGTGATAGCACCTGTTACAGGATCGATGTTAAAGATCTGCTCCTGGTCAGTGCTTCGGTCTATAGAGAACCTGGGAATAAAGGACAAATACGGGTTTAAAGAGACATTCACTTAAAATCTTTTTCCTTTCAATATTTTTTTCATAAAAAAATTATCTGGGGCTGTCAAGCACTAAAAAAACATGAAAATGAACAGAGCAAACTTTAAGACTTCCACCCTAATGCAACTGAGAACCTTTTTGGGTTCCACTTTATATTAAGTGGCTTTAAGTACTTACATTGAAATGAATAATTTGATACAATAGATGTATTGTGTACATACATGCTTTTACATTGTACTTACATTTTGAAAATAAATGCATGTAATTACAGCTGTAATAAATGTATGTAATTACATTTGTAATTACACTGTTGACACTTCCCTTACGCCCTTAAAGCGACCCATACCACCACATCTGTCCCTAACCTTACCCGTACCACACACACCTGTCCGTAACCTTACCTGTACCACACACACCTGTCCCTAACCTTACCTGTACCACACACACCTGTCCCTAACCTTACCTGTACCACACGCACCTGTCCCTAACCTTACCCGTACCACACGCACCTGTCCCTAACCTTACCCGTACCACACACACCTGTCCGTAACCTTACCTGTACCACACACACCTGTCCCTAACCTTACCCGTACCACACACACCTGTCCCTAACCTTACCCGTACCACACACACCTGTCCCTAACCTTACCCGTACCACACACACCTGTCCCTAACCTTACCCGTACCACACACACCTGTCCCTAACCTTACCCGTACCACACACACCTGTCCCTAACCTTACCTGTACCACACACACCTGTCCCTAACCTTACCCGTACCACACACACCTGTCCCTAACCTTACCCGTACCACACACACCTGTCCCTAACCTTACCCGTACCACACACACCTGTCCCTAACCTTACCCGTATCACACACACCTGTCCCTAACCTTACCTGTACCACACACACCTGTCCCTAACCTTACCCGTTCCTAACCTTACCCGTACCACCACACCTGCCCCTAACCTTACCCGTACCACACACACCTGTCCCTAACCTTACCCATACCACACACACCTGTCCGTAACCTTACCTGTACCACACACACCTGTCCCTAACCTTACCTGTACCACACACACCTGTCCCTAACCTTACCCGTACCACACACACCTGTCCGTAACCTTACCCGTGCCACACACACCTGTCCGTAACCTTACCCGTACCACACACACCTGTCCGTAACCTTACCCATACCACCACTCCTGTCCCTAACCTTACCCATACCACACACACCTGTCCCTAACCTTACCCGTACCACACACACCTGTCCGTAACCTTACCTGTACCACACACACCTGTCCGTAACCTTACCTGTACCACACACACCTGTCCCTAACCTTACCTGTACCACACACACCTGTCCCTAACCTTACCCGTTCCTAACCTTACCCGTACCACCACACCTGCCCCTAACCTTACCCGTACCACACACACCTGTCCCTAACCTTACCCGTACCACACACACCTGTCCCTAACCTTACCCGTACCACACACACCTGTCCCTAACCTTACCCGTACCACACACACCTGTCCCTAACCTTACCTGTACCACACACACCTGTCCCTAACCTTACCCGTACCACACACACCTGTCCCTAACCTTACCTGTACCACACACACCTGTCCCTAACCTTACCCGTACCACACACACCTGTCCCTAACCTTACCCGTACCACACACACCTGTCCCTAACCTTACCCGTACCACACACACCTGTCCCTAACCTTACCCGTATCACATCTCAATAGCACACCTGTCCCTAACCTTACCCGTATCACATCTCAATAGCAGCAAACGTGTTTTACAATACAACATGAACACAATAAGTACATTGTACTTATTTTTCGATGCAAGTACAAGTAAAGCCACTTAATATAAAATGGGACCCTTTTTGGGCATACAGCTAAACATGCAACAAATTCAATAGCATAGATGAAGAATAACAGGGAAGAGAGGAAATTGCACACTAATGTCATGGTTTGTGAAGGCTTAATAGAGCAAAGGTCTATTTGGATACTTTGATGGTGCTTTTATGTCCCTGACAGCAACTGTCACCATCCACTTTTACATCATACATAATTACATACTACAATTAAAAGATGGGCTCTAAAACCATGTCACCCACACACACTTCTCTCCAAATGTTCAAATGCCATTTAACCAAATGTGTTATTATTCAGGTAGCTGCTATAAAAAATGTCAACAGTTTAACTGTAACTTGCAAGATACACTTGAAACTTGTGCTCTGTCATAATAGTTGTCGACCTGAAAGAGAATATTAATCATAAAAGACAGTTGGTGCTTATGTTCACTTTAGAAACCCCTGTGACAACAACACAGAGAATGAACTTGAGTTGGATTTGAAATTGAATTAATAATGAATTTCATATTCCAATTCAGTTTCTGAATTTGAAGTGAATTTGAACTGATATGGAACACGTGTTGCATAATTGCATTTTGAAACTAGAATGTACATTTCCTGAAGAAAATGTGAAGTGGTGCTTGCAGTGGCAAAACTCGCCGCTCGGTTGCTAGAGTGTGGGACATGATTCCATACGAGCCAAAAAACATGTCTGTACGATGTTCTGGTGCTGAGATATGGCTTATTTATGTTGTTCAGGTGGTTGCTAGGGTGTTCTGGGTGGTTGCTAGGGTGTTAAAGTTTAGGAAAAAAGAAAATTAGATTAGATTTAAAAAAATATGTATATAAGTTGTAGTTTATTTAGTTTTAGTTATGTTAGTACTTCAATATAAACTAAAAAAAAACTAATTAATTGGAAACTACCTGAAATATGTTTTATAAATTTTTATATGTATATATTATTTCAAGTAAAAAAAAAAATGGTTTTAGCTGTAGTTAATAATAACTCAGACAGACAGACTAGATAGATAGATACTAGATAGATGAGTGCACAAACCTAATTCAAGATACAAATTACGTTGAGTTTGTATTCATCATAATTAAAACACTACTTGTAATTTCTAGTCATGAATTGTGAGGACAAACTAGAGTCAGTACTTCAATTGCCCCTCCAAACAAATGATTAATATTTCATACAGTGCTTTGATAAACCATTCCATATTTCCATCCCATGCGGAACACAAACACCTCTGACAGAATGATGGGGTGACGAAACTCAATGAGGTTTTCGTCATTTTTCCCACTGACTCGCTGTACTCACTTCATTTTTTTCAGACCCCTGGGGGTTTAATGTCAGCTTCTGCAGTTTTAGACTTTATATGGAATACAAATTTATACAAATTAATTCACTTCTTATTTTACCTTACGCTTATTACTCTGTGCCAATAGGTTAAGGCGGCTCTTTGGAAAAAGTTAAAGTGCCCAAAGGGAGATGGCAGAAAATAACCTATTAAAGCTGAGGTGGAGAAGAGTCTGAATTTAGTCTGTGGAAAAGATTTTTCAACTTCATTATTCTTATTGACTTTTAATTGTCATGGAAGCACAAGTCCAGAGCTGGTTGATTTAAAAAAGCCCTTGAGTTGTTCAACTTCGGCATGAATTAATGTACGACTGCATTTAATACATTCTTCGTGTACAGATAAAGAACAAAAAAAACAACGTACTGAAATATGGTAATGGTAAATATGAAAATTGTAGTCCAGCATGGAAATAATAAGTCTGATTGCTTATAGGACACCTCCGTCCTCAAAATCAATGTCCCCCAAACATTTTAAACGTTAAGAAAAATAAAAACCTGCTCTACACTGCAAAAACTGTTTTTCTTCCTCAGTATTTTGTCTTGTTTTCCAGTACAAATATCTAAAAAACGAACAAATATCTTAAATCGATATACATTTGAGAAGCAAAATGACTTTGAAGAATGTTTCAAATTTCAGCAACCTTAGGCTTAAAGGGATACTTCACCTCTGGAAAGATGAATGTGTATTTAAAATGGGTCATGTTATGTAGAAGAAATATGAAATTATTTTTTGAATTTGGAGCTTTCTAGACTGAGAAAAGCCAGAAAATGTATTTTTGGCTTATGTGGATGAAAGACTACAACTCCCAGAATGCACTTGCTTCGCTGCCCTAGGAGGCCACGCCTACCGGTAACAGTGCAGTAGTTAAACAACAAGGCTAGGCTACCAGTGAGTCTCCGTGAGGAGTCTGTCCGTGATTTCGAAATCGAGATCACCCAAAATGTCCGGGATTCGGCTTTTGCGTTCTACAGTTGCCGTTCCTCATGTTTACTGTGGCGAGCAGGACGAGACTGAGGGCCGCGGGAGAACGAGGCCGGTGGCGTGATTACTGATGAGCGACTCCTGTGAGACGCACCGGTCTCGTATCTCTCACGGAGGAGCGGGAATTTTCTTAGCAATGTTAAAAAGCACATCGACCGATCACTTGTTTAGCGTTCATGTAAACACTGCATTCAGATTCACCAATCGGAATGAATTCAGTTAGATTGAAACAAAAGGTGTGCATGTAAATAATGAATGGCGACTGCAGAAAGCAAAAGCTGAATCCCTTGACGGCTACTCGACGATGTCCGGGAAAAACCCCTACTACTCAGCTTTCTCCACAGAAGAGCCTGCTAGCTTAGTTTTTCAAAAAAAGATGGCTGACACTATGTGTATATTCTGTGAGTGAGATCTATGGGCGGGCTGAGAACATGCGGGACGGCCCCTACTACTGGCTGTAGTCTTTAGCCTCTGGCCAAAAAATCCTCCGATGACGCAAAATGACGATTTTTGCATCATCTGAGGATTTTTTCCAGATGAAAAATACATAAATCTCTTGTCTCAGGGGGATATGAGGGTGGAAAGCACGGTAATTTGAAAATACTACAGGTTTTCTACTAATACAAAGCTTAATGCTAAATCCTGAAGTATCCCTTTAACACCTAACCAGACACGATGACATAAGATTCCAGCAACAAATGTCCACATCAAATGTGACACGACTACGAAATGCCACAAAATCTGTCCCTAATCACAGCCAATCAGAAAAGCTTGTGGGCGGAGTCTCTCTACAAGCGCACTGCATTCGCAACCAAAACAATCCAAAATCACAGCCAATCAGAAGAGCATGTGACTAGAGCCTCTGATAAATTCATAAATATAACATATTATCACATAATAAATGTACCGCACCGCAAAAACACTGAAAGAATACTTAATATTTTTTGTCTTGTTTTCCATTCTTCTTAATCCGAAATTCTTAAATCAAGATCAAGAACATTTACTTAAGTAGGAAAATTAAAAGAAAAATGGCAGTGGGGTGAAAAAATCAACTTAATTCAAAGGGAAAATGGCTATTTTTACTTGTTTTAGGCAAAAACTCGCTTGTATTTAAGAATGTTTTTTGTCAAATTTATTTTGATTTTTTTCAGTGAAGTACCAATGTCCCTCTTGGAGCTCATAAAAAGCCACAGCCACAAGGAAAACAAATATTTCCTGTCCAAATAGCAGGAGTGCGTTTTTCCAGCAGGTACAATGCTGTCTGAGGGCTCGGCCCACCCCGTGTCCCGCTGGTATTGGGTGGTTCGGGCACAAGAGAGAGTGATGGGGCTCTGGGCAAAGCCCCTGTTTGCTAGCCGAGTCCAATGGAGATGATTAAAGTGGTACCGATGGGCATGGGCTCCATGCCATATGCAGATGTGTGCCAGCCAACCAGCCGAGTTGCTTGCCACTGCGCTGTGCTTTATAACACCTGGAGCACTTTGAGCGCAGCCTCATGCATTTTTAATGGAGGTAATTTGCAAAGGCTACGTGTATGTGTGCCAGAGAGACTATACGGCCAGCCAAAGCCTTTTACTTCCCTTGTGCGTCACCTTTGAGCAGCAGCAATGAGTAAATCATATTTCTGTGCGCTGATGGCTCTGGAGCATAAAGAGCTCTATCAGGATGTCGAATTGCATGACAAAAATGCAGGGCGGGCTCTTTGGTAATGGCATTTCAGATGGCATGCCTACTGACCACCCGCAGTGCGTTCACTGACCATCTGATCCATTTACAAAAATAGAAACAAATGCTAATTTGATTGACTGGTTTTACGCAAGTTCCTCGAGAAACGACATACAGGGTTCTTTATTAATCTACCTGGACGCAAATGATCATTGCCACAGATTAACAGGTTAGACGTTAGAGTCATCAAATATTGAAAAGCATGTTTTAATTTGTGCTAGAACACGATGGACCGAACACCACTGGAATTGGATCCAACATCTCTTTCAGTGGAGCCACCACGAAAATTATTGACCGGTAGATTATAAAATTATATGACCTGTACATTTAAAACAATGTTTAAAAAAAAAAAATCTGATTAAAAATAGCTTTTGTTAATAGAAATACCGTATAATTATATATATATATAAGTGTCTGTCGACACTTGAAGCGACGCAAGTGCGAGATGCGTCAAAATCAATCAAAACCCACAGCCAATCAGAACAGTGTGTGGGCGGAGTCTCGTGGCGAGTGTCAAATAACACACTTGTTTGTTCACAGTTTGAACGTTCTTGTTTCCATTTGTTTAATATCAAGATCTGAGGTGAATTATCCATTGTCGATATGATATTCAAAGTCACATTGCATGCTTTTAACATTAAATAAAGCACATAAACAGTACCTGAGATTATCATTGCCACACGTTGTGTTTGTTGTTCCAGCGCGACGTCGCAGAATAATAGAAACCGTTTCTAAAATGCATCGCGTATCGCCATCGTGGCTGGTTAGGACAAAACCTCTGATTAACATGGTAAAGATGCCTTTAATCGCGCGTGTAGTTAGGATACGGTGTAAGTGTGTGCTTCTCGGCCAGAATAAGCTGCAGTGTGGACCAGACTTTCTGCCTCGAGTCATAGATCTGGAAACGCAAGACTACACAAGAGCAGACAGAAAGTTTTTGCGATTGAGCTGACATTTGACATGCTTTCCAAGGCCTCGAGGTATATAAGCTTTTCTGGACTGTGCATGTGTGTTTGTAAAGAAGGATGGCAGGTTGATAACTGTGCGTGCCAAGGTGCCCACAGCGTGATGGGAAAAGCCCCCGGCCAGAAAATTCCAAGAGCCACACTTTGTTACGCTCCCGTGACTCGGTATATCTCCAGTAATAGGCTCTTCAATGGAAGAAATTGATCCTTGTCTAAACTAAGAAGAAGTGGACTGTGGCCAGGGTGTGAACACACACACACACACACACAAACACACATAAACAAACTGTTTTGCCTTTTCACTTTATCTCATTGAGGCTCACAGTCACTGAAGTTGTGCATTGTGATAAAATAGCTGATAAAGCATTGTGGCTGCCAAGCTTAATGATGTATTTAAATTCAAAAACCCTGTAAGATCTATATCTGCAGAGTTGTGCAACAAAGTTTTGCCCATGCAACAATTTTTCAAAAAATGTCTGGCCAAATTACTACTAAATATTTAAGGCTGCAGTGTTTCTTACAGTGATTTATACATTTGTAAACAGCATCACAATCACAATCAGTCAACATAAAGCATCTGCAACCCATTTCAGCTCCTTAAAGTGACATACACTCAACGGCCACTTTATTAGGTACACCTGTCCAACTGCTCGTTAACACTTAATTTCTAAGCAGCCAATCACATGGCGCCAACTCAGTGCATTTAGGCATGTAGACATGGTCAAGACAATCTCCTGCAGTTCAAACCGAGCATCAGTATGGGGAAGAAAGGTGATTTGAGTGACTTTGAACGTGGCATGATTGTTGGTGCCAGAAGGGCTGGTCTGAGTATTTCAGAAACTGCTAATCTACTGGGATTTTCACGCACAACCATCTCTAGGGTTTACAGAGAATGGTCCGAAAAAGAAAAAACATCCAATGAGCGGCAGTTCTGTGGGCGGAAATGCCTTGTTGATGCCAGAGGTCAGAGGAGAATGGCCAGACTGGTTCGAGCTGATAGAAGGGCAACAGTGACTCAAATAACCACCCGTTACAACCAAGGTGGGCAGAAGAGCATCTCTGAACACACAGTACGTCGAACTTTGAGGCAGAAGGGCTACAGCAGCAGAAGACCACACCGGGTGCCACTCCTTTCAGCTAAGAACAGGAAACTGAGGCTACAATTTGCACAAGCTCATCGAAATTGGACAATAGAAGATTGGAAAAACGTTGCCTGGTCTGATGAGTCTCGATTTCTGCTGCGACATTCGGATGGTAGGGTCAGAATTTGGCGTCTACAACATGAAAGCATGGATCCATCCTGCCTTGTATCAACGGTTCAGGTTGGTGGTGGTGGTGTCATGGTGTGGGGAATATTTTCTTGGCACTCTTTGGGCCCCTTGGTACCAATTGAGCATCGTTGCAACGCCACAGCCTACCTGAGTATTGTTGCTGACCATGTCCATCCCTTTATGACCACAATGTACCCAACTTCTGATGGCTACTTTCAGCAGGATAATGCGCCATGTCATAAAGCTGGAATCATCTCAGACTGGTTTCTTGAACATGACAATGAGTTCGCTGTACTCAAATGGCCTCCACAGTCACCAGATCTCAATCCAATAGAGCATCTTTGGGATGTGGTGGAACGGGAGATTCGCATCATGGATGTGCAGCCGACAAATCTGCGGCAACTGTGTGATGCCATCATGTCAATATGGACCAAACTCCCTGAGGAATGCTTCCAGCACCTTGTTGAATCTATGCCACGAAGAATTGAGGCAGTTCTGAAGGCAAAAGGGGGTCCAACCCGTTACTAGCATGGGGTACCTAATAAAGTGGCCGGTGAGTGTATTTCCAAATTAAACCTTACTCTAAAATCTCCCTCATGTGTAAATTCAGATTTACGGTTTATTTACTGGCCACACTGTACCTGACGGGGACGTTATCCATATCCGGATCTTTTGCAGTCACGATTCCCACCAGCGCACCCATCCGAGCGTCTTCCTGAACCTCCATGATGGTGCCGGCCGGAGGGATGAAGATGGGAGGCTCGTCCACATCCGTCACGCTGACCCTCACGATGGTTTGGTCCCGGAAAGACCCGAGGTCCACGAAACGAGGGTCCAGGTGTTTGTTTACAGCCTCTACGACCACATTATGTGTGCGTTTGTTCTCAAAGTCCAGAGGCTGAAAGAAAGAGACCATTAGAAACTCCGGAAAGGATCAATGACCTGTTGTGCTACTGCATGCCTTCTGTCGTATGATTCAAAGTGTAGACTTTTTAGCAAGTACAAATATTTTTAGTCAAATTTTACAAACGTCCACCTTCAGCTCGTGTCTTTTTGCAGTGAAATCTTTACTGATTCTTTTATAAAGTAAACATAAGGATAACTTTCATGTTGTTATTAATATTTCAAGATGAGCACTTACTGGACTGAAGCAACTTCGGTTTATTTGATTATACATACATAATTTTTTAGAAAAAACATGAGTATCAAATATGATCATCAGGCTTTTGAGGAAGGTTTATTTGTTCATCTCTCAATCATCATTGTATTGCATTGCATTATGTTTTAAAACTACAGAGCTTTGAGCATAAACTAAGCAATTAAATATCATCTTAGTAAGACATATTATTTGTAGATATAAAGTGACGACTTTTAAGTAGTTTGTTATAGTGTTATAAAAATCTAATTAATGGACAAGCTATCAGAATTTCATCTTACTTATTGACCATATAAATATCAACATCTGCACCAAATTGCATATGTTTGCTCAGTTTGGGCCTCTGAATAAAATGATATTAAGAGCTCCACTCTATCATACTATATGAGCCATAAAAGCCTGATATATCAAATGTGAAACTTTTATATAAATGATAAGACTATAATTAGTTTTCTATGACAGGCTTTTTTAGGGTTAAAGAAAAACAATTAATAATTTTAAATACTTTTCAATGTAAGATTTGAAGTGCACTTTTGTACATCTGTGCACATCTGTTGAATCACCGCTTGATGTTATAAAACAGTAGTTGCACTGAACATCAGAAAGCACACACACACACACACACACACACAATACGGGCACATGAAGGGCAGGACGACCTTCAGAGCGTGAAATGGCACGACTGAGAGGTCTTCCATCTACCTTTTTGATGGTGATGACGGCCTCTTGTGTGTCTCCATCGGTCGAGACCCTGAACAGCTCCCCCCCCTCCTCATCTTTGATCAGGTAACTCATATCCGTATTCTCGCCCATGTCTGCATCTGTCGCGATCACCCGGCCAAGAGGCGTCCCAACGCCTGCACCCTCAGAGACCGCAAACTGATACATCTCTGTGAGGCAGAGACAGGGCAACGTTCATTGAGAATGCATGCATATCAGGGCTGGGAAAAACAGAAGACGAAACAAACCTTTTGATTATATTTATATAATAAACGATAATAATAGCCTATACTTTCTAAGTATGATTTGAATTAATTAAAAGGGATATTTTCTGCAATCACAGCAAAAACAGAAGAAAATATATATATATATGTTAATTATTTTAATTTTATATGCACCAAAATAGCAGTAGCAAAATTCCTCTTCTGCTCACCAAGACTGCATTTATTTGATTAAAATTACAGTAAAAACTGAAATATTTAGAAATATTATTACAATTTAAAATAACTGTTTTCTGTGTGCATATATAGTAAAGTGTAATTTATTCCTGTGATCAAAGCTGAATTTTCACATTCAATTTTCACAGTGTCACATGATCCTTCAGAAATCACTCTAATATGATGATTTGATGCTCAAGAAACATTTTTGATTATTGTCAGTGCTGAAAACAGTTGTGCTGCTTCATATTTTTTTAGGAAACTGTGATAAACTGTTTCAGGATTCTTTGATGAATAAAAAGTTCAAAAGAACAGGATTTATTTGAAATAGACATCTTTTGTCACAAAGAAAGATCATTGAGAATCGATTACTGTGGAGAACATGAATGTGGCGTTCACACCCTGAAGCCGACTGTGGCGCTGTATTTACTGTGAAGCTGTTTCAAGAACACATCACAATGACAAACCTCACTTTAATAAGCATCTTGGCCTTACATAATGTCCATATGTAATATGTTTGAGTGCAGTATGTGTCATAGCGGAGGATAAAGATCTCAGTTTGGCCCACAATGCAAAAAGCAGCTTAATGAATTAGATGCTACAGCAAAACTAGCATAAATGAGGCTTTTGTGGAGAATGAGAGAGGAAAAAAAAGAGGAGAGTTATTGAGATATGGAGAAAAACAGACATCGGGGCATGTGAGACAGTATTACAGCGAGTCTCTTTGCAGTAATAAAGCTAATGCTGCTTTTCCTCTGGAGGAAATGGAAAGAGAGAGCGGAAGAACAGCAGAAAAGGGAAATAATACCCCAATGTGTTTCATTGCTCTTTATACGGTGTGGCTGCAGACACACACACACACACACACACACACACACACACACACACACACACACACACACACACGCACACACACACGCGCACACACACACACACACACACACACACACACACGCGCACACACACGCGCACACACACACACACACACACACAGTCTTGCTTCCAGATATGAAATGTATTAAAGTGTTGCCCACATGGTCGGCTCTGATGTGAGCAATGAGACAAAGTGCTTTTTTATTTGTCTGAGCCTGTGATGTGTGTTACAATCCGCTCTTCAGAGCCACACCACATACACTAGAAGTCAAGCACATTGACTAGAACATACAGTATATCTGTCAATTGTGTATATATATATATATATATATATATACACCTTTGAGAATGTACTGTATCTTCATTTTTGTATATATAATTCAAGAAAATCAGGCATTATGATGCAACACTGGGGGTTTAGTATAATAATATTTAGTCTACCAAACTAACAAGAAATTAATACTTTTATTCAGCTCGGATGCAAACATTTTTTGAAAAGTGACACTAAAGAAATGTATTATGTAATAGAAAATATTTCCTTTGAACTTTCTATTCATCAAAGAATCGAAGAAAAATAATACGAAATGCAGCAAATCATCATATTAGAGTGATTTCTGAAGGATCATGTGACACTGAAGACTGGAGTAATGATGCTGAAAATACAACTTTGATCACAGGAATAAATTACACTTTACAATATATTCACATAGAAATCAGCTATATTGAATGGTAATAATATTTCACAATATTACTGTTTTTACTGTATTTTTGTTCAAATAAATGCAGCCTTGGTGAGCAGAAGAGACTTCTTTTAAAAACATTTTAGAAGTCTTACTGGCCCCAAACTTTTGAATGGTAGTGTACATTCAGTTATATCATGTAACAGATATATTAAAAATATATAATAGCCTAGATATAGTAAAGCCTCACACAGATAAGATCTACCTAAAATCAACAAGCTATATTTCTAATCAGAAAATCCCTGCCAAAAACGTTCTTTCAGGCAGTGGAATTATTTCGGGCTCCAAGGCTGCAAGATTTGGACCGGGGCTTGAATGGCTCTGACCGAACACATACGGCTGACAGGCTCTCACCGACGGGACGTTTGATAGACCTTCAGAACTGACAGCAGAGCTTTAGTGGCGTTCACACTGACAGCCATTTACAGCAACAAAGAAGCCATTCGTTTTCAATCAGAGTCGGTCATTTGAAGGAATGTAGCGACCTCAAAACTTCTGTTATCAATTACTCATCCTCACGAAGATGATCTTGGAGGCTCTTTGCAATATATAGCACATAGGAATTGGGACTGTCAAGCTACAAACTGACAAAACAGCACTATAAAAGTGACAAAATAGCATTTATAAGCTATATTTCAAGTCTTCTGAAGGCATACACTTGCTTTGTGTGTTATGTATGCATTGTAGTAGCTATGTTACATTCATGACTGATTTGTGAACAAATCGTACATTACTGTTCTATATTAATGCACTGTTAACAAGAGTTTCCTAAAGGAGGCGTTACCTCTCCATTACTGTATATTTTTACATAATGTGTGCAAGAGTTTTATGGATAAACTGATGCTAAATCTGATAGATAGATAGATAGATAGATAGATAGATAGATAGATAGATAGATAGATAGATAGATAGATAGATAGATAGATAGATAGATAGATAGATAGATAGATAGATAGATAGATAGATAGATAGATAGATAGATAGATAGATAGATAGATTCACTAAAATGTTTTAAGAAAAATCTTAGTCAAAGTTTCAACATTGCATAATGCATTTTTAAAATCAAAAGCTAGATCATGCATTAGTTAAAGTACTGTGAACTAACATGAACAATTACTTTTTTTTTTCTTTTTTTTTTTACAAAACTTAATAAAATCTTTCAAAATATATTGCTCATTGTTAGTTTATGTCAGCCAATACATAATGTTAACATTTTATTAAACTTCATGGCCTGGTTTCACAGACAAGAATTCGGCCTTCTCTTAAAAATAAAGGTTCTTCAAAGGTGCTTTGTTGGGGTATATGGTTCCATGAAGAACCTTTAACATCCAAGGAACCTTTCCATTGCACAAAAGGTTCTTTGTAGCGCCAAGAGGTACTTCAGATTATAAAATGGTTCTTCACAATCTCACGTGACCTCATATTGTTGGAATAAATTTGTGTTTCCCATACATTGATTTATTTATGGCAACGTATTTTCACATTTGCATAGTTGATGATTACAGATTTTTTTTTTTTACTATATCTGTAATGAAATGACTTTGTGGCACTAAGAAAAAATAGGTTCTTCAGGTTCTTTGGGGAACCAAAAAAGGTTCTTCAATGGCATCACTGCGAAACCCCCTTTTTGGTTCTTCCTGGCACCTTTATTTTTAAGAGTGGTTCAATTAGGACTTTTAAGTAACTTAAGTTAGTGTCTTAAAAAACATTACTGGTGTGCATCTGGACACAAAACAATGGCACTGATATATTTTAAAATATATCAGTGCAAGTTGCTTTCAGTTAAAACACCTCAAACATGCATTTACTCTGGGACTAGCTTAAACCTTGTCTGTGAAACCGGGAGCATATCCTTTTTTGTAGGTCTGGAAATCACAACTTTCAAATTCCTCAGAGCCATCATAAAATGTGATGGACGGCAGTGCTGAGAGATAAACTGGACCCACAGGACAGGGCTGACGGCGTGCGGTTGACATTACACACACTCACTCTGAGGGAAGCGTGGAGGGTTGTCATTAACATCCGTGATCACTATGGTCACAGTGGTGGAACCGGAGAGACCACCCATTTGGCCCGCCATATCCGTTGCCTTGACAACCAGCTCATACCGGTCCTGCGTCTCCCGATCGAGATCCGCCACGGCTGTCCGGATCACTCCTGAAGCCAGAGGAAAGAGAGAGAGGCTGCTGAAAGGTCACACGAGCAACGGTACATGCTTAAAGCCACTAGTCCTCCTCCTTCTGCTTTCAGCATTAACTTCAGTTTCAAGAAAATGTTATGTAATTAACACGCTGTTTGGTGATTTCAAACGTCAACAGCGCTTCTCAGAAATCACTTACTGCACCTTTAACCAGTGGTTAACATTCATCACAAAAATATTATTATTATTTAATAAACAAGTGCATCAAAGCAACTTTATCCACAAATCTTCATTTTTTTACTAAAACTATTCAGTAAAATAAAGCTGAGATAAAATAAAATGTATAAATATTTTACTTTAAAAAAGTGAAAATTAGAAATGTAGCCTTGGCAACTCATTTAAATAAAATAAGTACTAAAATAACCTAAACATAAATACAAATAGACAAATAAAGCTACAAGCTACACTTTTTTCAAGATTTATGCATTTCAATTAATAGTAAATTTCCATCAAATTGAATTGAATAATCCTTACATATATTTATGTAATTCGTATTCATAAATATATATATGTTTAAATTTAAGTTTAAGATTATACAAAATGTTTTATCAAGCTCTATTTTTTTTATACTAATTTAATAATATGCAAGGATTATTCAATTCAATTTGATGCAATTTTACTATTAATTGAAATGCGTAAATCTTGAGTAAATCTTTTAAATATAAATATTTAAAAAAAAAAATAAATTGAAAGAAGCACATAAAATGACCAAAGCTGAAATTAAAGGCACTAAAATAAGGCAAATTAGAAAAGTTGCCATAACAACTAACTCAAATAATATAATCTTAAATTGAAGTACTACAATTACTAAAACTGAAATAAAAATAAAGCTAGAGATATTAACAATAAAAATAAATAAAATAAATGACAACAACATAATCTTAAATTGAAGTACTAAAATTACTAAAACTGAAATAAAAATAAAGCTAGAAAAAAATTAAATTAAAAAAATTAAATGAGAAAATGACAACAACATTACTAAAACTTAAGCTGAAATTAAAAAGAATACAAATACCAATACCAATACAAATAAATGCTAGTAAATAATACAAAAATATTTGGATATGACATACAAATACCCTAAAAAGAAACTGTCTGACAATATGAAGTGTTCACACAGATTAGACTTTCTGTTTTCATAATAAACAACCAAAATGTTGTGATAAGAAAACATGACGTAATGTTCGTCAGACTACATTTCTAACCGGTGGTTCTGTGTAGAAATAATTATAGATTAGTGCAGATAGAACAAGCTACTCTTATCAACATCACAGAGCTCTGATGGGGATTCCAGCGGGTCTTTAATGTAGATGTAAGATCCTGGCTGATGAAATCTTTCACTCATCTGCACTGTAACATCTGCAAGCGTATCCTGCCGTTTGAGTGACAGTGATTTTTAGTAGCTTGTCACATTTCGTGTCAAATTTGCTGCATCCAGTCGAGCTCCTGTGACATCAGGACAGAAGAGAGAGCGAGGAAAGGTTATACGCAACAGGTTGTGCTTATCTTTTGCCACCATTCTTGGGGAAAAAAAGGCGGATTTTGATTTTTCTTCGATCTGAAACGAATAAACGGACCAACGCAGCAGGAGTGTCAGGCTGGCGTGTGTCCTTTACCATTCTCATAATTTCCATGCCTGAGTCTAACCAATGCCATGGCAACAAAGGATAATTGCAGTCCTTCAGGGTAACACAGTGACATTGTCTTTATTTCACTCCCAAAATATCTTGATTCCTGGACCAGTGTGCTTTATATACGGCTTTTAAAACATCCTGGTTTGTAATATAATATAATATAATATAATATAATAATTTTCATATTATATTATTATATAGGCCTAAAAAACAATGGAGGACCAATATATCTAAAAATTAAAATTTTTGTTAAAAAAAATGCATAACAAACTAAAACGTATACTATAATCATAATATAATATAATTTAAAATACATTTATTTTCATATTATATTATTATATATTATGCATTAAAAAACAATGCAAAAAAAACAGGACCGATATCTCAAATATAAAAAAGGAAATATTTTTTTTAACTATACAAACGTACAGAACAAAAATACTAAAACATTAATTAACATTTTAATATAATGTAATATAATATACATTTGTATCATTTTTATATTATAGTTTATTTTGCATTGAATATGCATACACTGTAAAAATGAATTTTGATGATTTGTTATCACAACTTTTTATATTTTGTTAAATCAACTTAGATAATTAATGTAGTTCAGATAACATAATATTTTGAGTTTCTATTTATTAAACCAATCTCCTTTGTTGTATTAACTCAAATTTTTAATTTCAATGAACTCAAAATTTTAAGGCAACCAGGTAACTTACTTTTTTAAGTTAATCCAACTTTTTTTTTTTACAGTGTATAAATATGATAATATATGTCATGTGATGAAAATAATGTCACAATACAAAAATAACAAAATTGACAAAGAAAAAAATAATTTGACCTTTTGAGATACTGGTCCTAAAAAATACATATATATATATATAAATTGAAGAAAGTACAATAAATATTACCATCTCAAACTTTTAAGTAAACCTTTTTTTCTGATTTTGAGAGGAAGTGTTCTTGAATTTTCTAGAATATGTCACAATGGAAAACGAAAATCTTAATGGCTAAAAACATACTGTGGGGTGAAAAAAGCCCCAGGCATGGTTTCATGCTCCAAACAGCACTATTCTGAAACATTCCGAACATAAGATAATACAAAACAGGGCTGTGTTTCTGTAGTCAAAAACCTACTTGGGCGGAAAAAAACAAAAACATAAACCATGGCATTCCTTGTGGGTTTGTGCAACAAACTAACGCTCGTCTGGCTGTCTATGTCTGTTTCTTTGTGTGCTTTGCTTCTATCTGCATTTCTTCTGCTCTCTCTCTCTCTCTCGTCACACCGCTGAGGAACTCTGCATTCCCAGTGAGGAACCGCTAGCCATCGGCAATGTTTGTGTGGAAGAGTACATCTGTGCAAAGAGCTCGCTGCTAAAGATACGTGTGCTGCTTTTAAGAGTCCAGAGCACAATTCTCTTATTCTCTCTTCAACCACATAACGCTGCTGACCTGGGGTCAGATCCATTACAAGTACAGTCTGAAGTTGTGCCAATGCAAAGCACTCCACCTGAAAGACTTTTGAAGGAAACATGGAGTTCTTGGCTGGATTAGGGTCAGGCATCGAGCAGGATGAACACAAATGAGATCACCTTAATATCTCAACTGTTTCAATGAAAGCAAATGGAGAATTTTGGTGAAGTCTACTGCTTCTCAGATGTTTTTCCTGGTAAAAAAAGACCACTCGTTTCTCCTATAGATGCCAACAAAGCTCAGAATGAAGTCTGCAATCGAAGCCAGAGATCTGGCACATTTCTCATCAAATTCGTCCATGATCAAATTGATCTGAGCTGCTATCCAGATTCATTTTATAGCTCTTTATCCTTAGTTTCTCTCAACGATGGTCTCAATCGTGTGTATTTTTTTTTTTTTGGAAAGAAACTCTATGAGATATGAAAGAGCAATAAAATCTTCCTCTGGAGTTTCAAACTTGTAAAATGAAGCAAAGATTATTGAAATATGTTTTACAAGAAATTACTATTTCAGTCTTTCCACTTCAAATACAAAAATTCACATTTATTTAATGTATGACTCCCCATTTCTTTGTAATTATTTGTGCAATTTACTAGCAATTTCTGAGAGAAAATTGCTCAAAGTCAATCCTCAGTGTAGGGATCTTTTCCATATTCTGGTAATTTCAAGGCAGTAAGAGGTTGAAAAGCTCCTCTCATTTGAGAAAATTGCAGAAGCAAATGAGAATATCATCAAACGGCTTGAACATTTGGAGAACATGAGATGAGAACCCGTAGTTCAAAAACACCGGATCTAATAAATTGATATTAATATCAAACTCCTCAACCAGCCTTTTTATATATCCAGTGTCAAAGACTAAATGCCCCGTCCAGGGATTACCGCTGGTTTTCTGGAGGTTCAGAGAAAGAAACGAGGTCAGAACACGCAGCTCGTCTTCTTCCAGCTCTTCTCACTGTCCTCAGATCAGAAGGAAGGAGCGTGCAAAAAGTCCAGCGGTTAACGTGGCACGAGCAAAGCCATTTATCATCCGGTGCTCTAAGGTCTCGTGCCCACCGGCACCAAAAAGAAATCATTAAAAGTTTAGTGCTAGTTCTTGGGGATGAACGACGGCAACAAACGCTGGGATATTCCCGGGAGATTCAGGGATGACGGCCATGTTTACTTACACTGATGCATATATAGCTCAATTAAAACCTCACGCCAGCAGAAAAACATTCTGATGCTATACTCTTTATAATTATTTCATGCAAGGAAACTGAAAATATTTTTCACAGCATTCAAAACACACTCATATAAATGAAAAGGTGTAAACAAGATGCCGTTCACAGGCTTGAGGTCAATATGAATTTTTTAAAAGTTATTTATAATTATTAATTATTCAGCAAGAATCCATTAAACAGATTTTAAAAGGGCAGTAAAGATTAAAATTAATTATTTTTACAATTTTAATTGTAAAAAATTACTTCACAGTTACAACTATAACTAACTAAATCTGTTATAGATTTTATCGGGTCATAAAAAGACACAGCTTTTCAAAAGTTTCGGGTAACTCAGAAAGGATGTGTTAGTAAAGATATTTATAATGTTAAAAAAGGAAGATTTATATAACGTTTTCAACATTGATAATAATTAATATAATAATTGATAAGAATAAGAATAATTTCTGAAGGATCATGTGACACTGAAGACTGGAGTAATGATGCTAAAAATTCAACTTTGATCACAGGAATAAATTACATTTTTACAATAATACAATAGAAATCATTTTATTTTAGTGCCTTTGTAAGCATAAGAGACCCCAAACATTTGAACAGTAGTATATGATATATTTTTCTCTTTACTTTTTCCATAAGGAATAAAACAAAACAACTATATAGAGATAGATCTAACTTGAGGATTCTTCAACGGGAATCTAGCTATTTCATTTTTAAAAATAAAGATTAAAAATAAAATGTCATCAATGCTTAAAAAAAATGTCTACTTCCTGAACCCTGTTGCACTCTATATTTCTACTAAGAACAAAATTTCACTCAAGAGAAAATTTGCTACATTTCTAGGAACTCTTTTTTGGTAAACTTCAGAGCTAAGTGCTGGTGCACTTACAAACACCTTGGAAAATAACCTACACCAAATTATAGTGGTCTATAAAAAAAGAAACAAGCACCAGAAAACTATTTCTACTAGAGTCTGATGGCTTAAAATCTATGGCCAATTCACTATAATGACAACGAACTAATAGTCAACAACTGAAAAGTTGTATTATACAGTTTCTGAAAGTGAGAGGAAGTCTCATTCCTCCGTGATGTTTGCATGCAAATGCGCCAATTAAAAGTAGCATCCAATTTGTGGATAACATGCAAAGGGCTTTCAACATGATTATATCTGCTCCTATTCATAAAAATTGATTATGTAGAGCACAAATTGATGTGCTTACCAGTTTGTCGGTCAACAGTGAAGAATCTCTCTCCGTCCAGGACGCTGTAAACTATCCGAGCGCTGCTTCCATAGGTCGGGTCATCGGCGTCCGAGGCCATAACCTTCATCACTGACGTCCCTGTATTCAACACAGCAATTGCTTTACGTTAGATTGGTGTTTCATCAAGTAAAACAACATTTTCATAGACCTCATTTCAATCAAGTTTTAAGCGTTTCCAGAGCATTTAGCTGTTCTTTAAGTAAATTTATTCAATGCATTTTCTGAGCCAATTGTGTGCATCTCAACAGCCTCCTGGCTCCCGATACAAAGCACATATTTACATTTAGTCACACGTTTTAACTAAAGCAAAGCCTGCAGCCTATAAAGCTTAATGGACCTTATTCCTGAGGGGGAAATGCAATCTTCTCGCACGAAAAGCCTGGAAAACGAAGACGGGAAGAAGATAAGGCACACGGAGTTTAAAGGAGAAGTGTTCAGCCTCATGTCATTCCAACCCTGTACGGTTCTCTCTCTTCGGTGGAACACAAAAGCTGAATTTTGCAGGAATCTCTACAAAGCTCTTTTATATACAACAATAGCTTATAGTGACCATGTCTGTCGAGCTACAAAAAGGACATAAAAGTCTTCTGAAGGGATGTGATACCTGTGTGCAAGGTACAGACTGAAATCTGGTTGGTATTCCCTGAAAAAATCTGAACGTGGATGGAAATAAGATGTCAGAGTTTCAGAGAGAGGAACATCATCAGTGAATAATGACTTAAATTTAAAACTGTCCAGTACGTCAGAAACTGAACGCTCATCTAGTGTAGACAGCGTCAGTCATTATAATGGCTTATGTTGTTGACTTATGACTATGTTATTTCCTTAACTAAGACGAGTTGATACATACCTCTCTCGTCTCAGTGCGTGCACTCAATCACTCTGTCTTGCGGCGAAACTTTGTTAGCACTTAGCTTAGCCCAGTTCATTCAATAGGATCCAAGCAGAGAAGCGACCAAACACCTCACCGTTTTTCCACGAGTGATGATATTACTGCGCCGAGTCGAAGTGCTCCCAAGCACTTGCTATGGTATTCCGCCATACAATATAGTTATCCATTTTACACGCTTGGTCGAGTTACACTACTGTATTTAAATACACTGTAAAAAAAAAAAAAATTGGATTAACTTACAAAATTTTGAGTTCATTGATTTGAGTTAATACAACAAAGGAGATTTGTTTAATAAATAGAAACGCAAAATATTATGTTATCTGAACTACATTAATTATCTAAGTTGATTTGACAAAATATAAAAAGTTGTGATAACAAATCATCAAAATTCATTTTTACAGTGAATTAAAACTGTAAACTGTAAAACTTTCCCTATAGGGAAAACGTGGAGGTGTTTGGTCGCTTTTCTGCTTGGATCCTATTGAATGAACTGGGCTAAGCTAAGTGCTTACAAAGTTTTGCCGCAAGACAGAGCGATTTAGTGCACGCACTGAGACGAGAGAGGTATGCATCAACTCATCTTAGTTAAGGGAATAACATAATTTAATATGAAAAAATGGTGGAGTATCCCTTTAAGCTCTGAAACTTGCAGGATGTGTAAATGGTACAAAGACCTCTTATATGTCAAAAGATCAAGGCAAATTTGATTTCTCAAGTCATGATGCTTTATATACTGTAACATTATTTCCAGCACACAGGTCTGAAACATCAAGGTGAGTAAATGATGACAGAATATCCAGTTTTATTCTAATTATTCCTTTAAGAGACTCTTCAGTGCTCGGTGACTGCATATGTAGCGAGGAAACGGTGCTCAAGGACAACTCCAGTGCTTTTATTCAGGCCGATCGGTCTGCAGGTAATTGGTGACAGCTGGTGGTGTCCACTAAAGGTCATGGTTGCAGTCTCTCACGGAGGCCTGTCACGATACCGTCCGGCCACATAATAGGCCTATGCTAATTAGATTAATTAACAGGAAGTGTCAAAATCTCGTTTGTCTTCAGTCACAAAAGCCGCCTCCCGTGAGGGCTTACAGAAAAGGACAATGTTTTATCATTAAAGCTAACCACTTTCACCGAAGCCAAACACCCCGATCGGTATCAGTCTGATAGCTTTGCGCTTTCTCTAACCTTCCATCCGTTTCTTGCCTGAGCCGTGGCAGAAGCAAACATCAAACACTCGGATAAAACTCGCAGGGTATTCTTATACATTTGCCATTTTCTGTGTACGGCCACTCTTTCAAGTTCAGTTTTGTTTATAGCACTTTATTTTGCCTAATGGGGATGCGGAGGCAAAGCTACCGCGAGGAAAATTTGCTGGTATATCAAGGAAAAAGTATTTGCGTATCGCCATTCAGTACAACAAATAACTGCCAACCATTTTCAGAAGGAAAAAAAAACAAGCTTTCATAGCGATCTTCAAAAGATCACAGACGTCTACTCAGCTCTAGGATAACTTTGAAACCTGTTTGCATTGCATTAAAAACCTGACTGTAAGATAGCATTTCTCTTGTTAACTGGGAGTTGAGATGCAGAAGCCATTTCCTTTCATAGGATTACTTACTTATCTTAATTTTCCACAGGTAATAATCAGCATGAAGCTGTCCGACGGCCCTCCCCGAGTCTAGTAATGCCACTGGTGAAAAACTATATAAATGCAAATGCTATTTTATTGTGTTTACACTCAAACAGGATGAGCGAGCTCTAGCAACGTCTCTTATTAATGCACAGCCTCGGATTCACTAAGAGGTCATTAGATCTTGGTTTATGCATCCTGCGGTGGCTCCTGGGAACGCATAAAAGGAAAACACACTTGAGAAGTTTGAGACATACACAATTATATTACTGGAAACTATTTACCACCATCAGCTGAAGAAAAAAGCAGTCAACCTTGATACATTAACAAAATTGTGCATGATTTGATTTTAACACTCTGAACAAGTTCTTTACCTTTAGTAAGTCCCTCTGCTGTATCCCTTTGATAATGACATATTTAAATGTTTTTTTTTTGTTTTTTCCTGTGAAAATAATTTCTTCATTCCTTAAAATAGCTTGAATGTAACTCTACACCCTTGGTTAATTTAGTCTACGTGGATATATGAATATGCAAATTAGTCTCCACTCACTCACAGCAGCTCGGATTACCTGATCCGCTCGGACTGTAGTGAACACTATGGTTTATATTACAGATATATATATGTTTGAACCAGAAACTGATTCAGAAGAAGAAGAGAAAGAGTGAATTATACAGGCATGAAAATAAGAGCACCCTCAGTTGATACAGTATGAATATCATATTGACGAAATGGATTTGGCAAACACTCCTGTGCATATTTGTGTTTGCGCTCTGGAGAACATCAATGTTTCTATTTACCACATGTTTTTTTTTTTTCAGCGGTAAGCAATGTAGCCAATCACAGACAGTGTAGTGACCAATCAGACGTGTTTAATTTAGTCAGAATCCACTCACGTTCTGCATGCTAGCGAATCCTCTCACTAACAAAGTGTAGGCATTCTTTGTGCAGTGTATAGATTATTGATTATAATAGAACTTTGTGAGAACTTTTAGTCATTGTAAAGGAATGTACACTCACCGGCCACTTTATTAGGTACACCTGTCCAACTGCTCGTTAACACTTAATTTCTAAGCAGCCAATCACATGGCGGCAACTCAGTGCATTTAGGCATGTAGACATGGTCAAGACAATCTCCTGCAGTTCAAACCGAGCATCAGTATGGGGAAGAAAGGTGATTTGAGTGACTTTGAACGTGGCATGATTGTTGGTGCCAGAAGGGCTGGTCTGAGTATTTCAGAAACTGCTAATCTACTGGGATTTTCACGCACAACCATCTCTAGGGTTTACAGAGAATGGTCCGAAAAAGAAAAAACATCCAGTGAGCGGCAGTTCTGTGGGCGGAAATGCCTTGTTGATGCCAGAGGTCAGAGGAGAATGGCCAGACTGGTTCGAGCTGATAGAAGGGCAACAGTGACTCAAATAACCACCCGTTACAACCAAGGTGGGCAGAAGAGCATCTCTGAACGCACAGTACGTCGAACTTTGAGGCAGATGGGCTACAGCAGCAGAAGACCACACCGGGTGCCACTCCTTTCAGCTAAGAACAGGAAACTGAGGCTACAATTTGCACAAGCTCATCGAAATTGGACAATAGAAGATTGGAAAAACGTTGCCTGGTCTGATGAGTCTCGATTTCTGCTGCGACATTCGGATGGTAGGGTCAGAATTTGGCCTCTACAACATGAAAGCATGGATCCATCCTGCCTTGTATCAACGGTTCAGGCTGGTGGTGGTGGTGTCATGGTGTGGGGAATATTTTCTTGGCACTCTTTGGGCCCCTTGGTACCAATTGAGCATCGTTGCAACGCCACAGCCTACCTGAGTATTGTTGCTGACCATGTCCATCCCTTTATGACCACAATGTACCCAACTTCTGATGGCTACTTTCAGCAGGATAATGCGCCATGTCATAAAGCTGGAATCATCTCAGACTGGTTTCTTGAACATGACAATGAGTTCGCTGTACTCAAATGGCCTCCACAGTCACCAGATCTCAATCCAATAGAGCATCTTTGGGATGTGGTGGAACGGGAGATTCGCATCATGGATGTGCAGCCGACAAATCTGCGGCAACTGTGTGATGCCATCATGTCAATATGGACCAAACTCCCTGAGGAATGCTTCCAGCACCTTGTTGAATCTATGCCACGAAGAATTGAGGCAGTTCTGAAGGCAAAAGGGGGTCCAACCCGTTACTAGCATGGGGTACCTAATAAAGTGGCCGGTGAGTGTATTTGCAAGCATTATAGGCTATAATCCATTTTGAATCTGAATAAAAGTCAACACATAACGGCAACTGATATGATTATCCTTTGGCTTGACTATATCAAAGAGCTAATAACGTTTTGCCAATGTTACACAAACCATATTTCAGACATCTGCCTTCTAACAATCAGCATCTTTAGAAATAATGATAGAAAAAGGTCACACCTTAACCGATTGATTACATATTTATGACTATTTATGACTGTCTTTGGTTCACTGCAGGTTTAAGGAGAAAATACTCAGCAATGGTGTTGACTTATGAATCTGTACATGGTTTATATAAAAAAAAACACATAGACATATAAACATGAATTTTGAAAACATACAAGGAAACTTTTCAATGCATAAAAGGTTTTTATAGTGGAAAAAAAAGGTTCTTTAGACTCTTAAAATGTTCTTCACGCTAAAGAAAAAGAAAAAGAAAAAAAAAAGAAGATTATTTTCAAAACTTTTCTGAAAGGTTCTTTAAGAACCCAAAAACAGTTATTCTATGGCATCGTATAATGTATAACATTACCATCCGATACCATGGTACTGCACTTTTTTCGTAAGTGTGCTCTGCTTCATTTCCAAAACATTAAAGGTTTCGAGCCTGAGATAAGGAAAAGGCTGCTCTGGAGTGTAATAGTAGTGTGTTTGTGTTCTCTGTGTGTTCTACCAAGTGCAAATATTGCTCCAGAAGTAGATGGAAGGGAAACAAGTGCATGTTTGCAGCCCTTGATCCAGCTCACAGTTATTACCCACACATGCACGTACGCGCACACACACACACACACACACACATACACACACACACACACACACACACACACACACACACGTTGTGTTTTCATGTTTTATGGGGACTTTTATATCCTCCTACCCATCACACTTAACTTTCTGCATTTTTACATTTTCAAAAAACATAACTTAGTATGATTTATAAGCTGTTCCTCATGGGGACCAAAAAATGTCAGGATTTTGGATATTGCCGTATTTGTGGGGACACACACACTATATAGGATCCTGCAAGAGTGGGCTGGGAATTCAATATGTGCAACCTTTATTTATTATTTACTTATTCATTCATTTATTCATTCTTTTTTTTACTGTTCTTCTAAAATAGCTTCAAAAGGACAGCAAAGCAAACGCTAAGAAAACTATTCTAAAATAGCCGAACAAATGTCATGTGTGAGAGAAAAAAGATAAAAAATACATGCAGAGTTTTAGCAGGTTATTCTTTGCTATCGGTTACAGATGTAGCAATCCTTCATCATAGAGAACGGGTTCTCTTTCTTTGCTCAGAAGAAAAATAACTAGACAAGAGATAGTTTAGCCTCTAAAATATTTGAGTTCATGTTGAGACTTCTGACACTTGCAGACTTTGGTATCTTAAACCTGACCAACGTTTGAAAAAAATTTTGATCTCTTAACTCTTAAGTAGTCTTTGTCTCAGGAGAATATATGTAGCATTTGTATATATATATATAGCATTTTGAATGTATATTCAATTAGAACTGTATTCATAAAGAAATGCTATTAAGTTATATTGATAATTAGTGAGGAACTAATTACTGGGATATGCATGTGTCTGAAATAAAGTCTTTATTGTGATAAACTATTTATGCTAAACTTAAACAGTTACACAGTCGTGAATATTTACAGCTCTCATCTGCAAAAAAATGTATTTAATTACCTCTTTAATTTCTACATATACAGTCAAATTAAATATGAAACATTAAATATGAGTAAAAGGATGTTGAGAAATTTCAGGGTCTTATCTTGCCTCAAAACATAAATAAAAATGCAAAATTTAGCACAAAAAAAACTTATTTAAAAAACAAGCTTCATTTGCTTTCGTGACATTATTTTCATGACAATTAAGCACATTAATCCGTCAATTGTCAGTAGCTGATTCAATTAGTATGCTGGTTTTAATTAAAAAAAACATTGAGTCTCAGCAGGATGTTTTTTTGTGACTGTATTACATTTCAGTAACCCTAATCCTAAAAAATGTCCTTGTGTAACAAAGATAAAGTAATAAGCCATGAGAATCCGTGCATTGCAGTGACTTCACGTGAAGCACTGCGGTGAAATCTGACCTGAACATTTCCCAGCGTGCTTCACTCCTTGACCAGCGAGTGTTTATGAGAAGGAAAGCGCTCAGCCCTAGGAAGTAATCACACGTACAGCACTAGAGTTCAGCAGACGTGCCCTTCACCCCCAGCATCCTCCACCTCTTGCTCATATTTGCAGAGCGACACGAGGTGTGTGTATGTGGATTAAACAGGGCTTGTGTAGGGCAGGCCGGCCCGGATGGTTTTCCTCAGGTAGCGTCTCCACACATACGAGCCTAGATTGGCACAATCATAAAATATAGAACAAACAATAAGCTGGTGTGGAAGCTCTCCGTATGATTCCCACAGTGGACTCCTCTGGTCAAGAGACTCATCTCAGGGTGGGAGTGAGATTAACCCACTCGGTGATCTTTGATCGGATGTTTGAACATCTACAATGCAGAAGGTTTGAGACGAAGAGCTGTTCATAGAAGAGCCAAGGGAAGCATGAGCGCTCTGCCATTCCAAAAGCAGAGTAAATAGCCAATGAAAAATGCATACGCAAAGATATGAGAAGACGTGAACCTCTAAAGTAAAATTAAAGTGAATGTGCTCGGCCTCGTGGAAGACAGCGTGGGAAGCTACAGCCTCCTCATCCCTCGCGTACGGTAAGGTGTATGCATAAATGCACTTGAGTCATCCCTGCTATGGAATGCATTTACATGTAGTCATATATATATATATATATATATATATATATATATATATATATATATATATATATATATATACATATCTTAATATATTGGTAAAATATTAAACTGGTAAACTATTACATGTAATTTAGTCATCAACTTTTGCATTGAAACCTGACACATTTTTAAAAAAAATGATATTAAAAAGAAATTTGTCAGTAAAATCAGGGTAATATTGTTCTCCAACATTCAAATGACACAATAGTCTTAAAATAGACTTAATTTCCTATGTAACAGTGCATTTTCAGTCAAGCACATTAATCACCCAATTGGCAATAGCAAATTGAATTATAATGCAAAACCGCTTTATTGTATTTCAATAAAGGAACTAAGCAGCAAGTCATAAGAGGATGTGCATCACAATGACTTTACATTAACAAAATATTTTTACAGGAATATATATTTTTTCAGTCTTTTATTAAAATGTTTCAAACATTACTTTTGTAAAATCCCAGTTTATTGCTGACATCATCCCCCAATAAGTGACAATTTCTGTGAGAAATCAACTGCACCAACATCAGTGAGCATCAATGGATCTGATGGATTAGTTGGTTTGTATCTCTCTCATCCTGTTAGATAAAATAACAGAAATCAGTGCAATAGTTCATTAATAAAATATGAAAGTTAATTTGACATCCTCATGTAATCTAACAGTCAATCCCTCACTGAGCAATGACTGAATCTTAAGCTCTTGCCATCGTGCGAATAATTAGCAAAGTTATAATTAGTAAAGTTGAAGTTTCTGAGCATGACCAGAGCGTTTTTATAGTAAAACTTCCGTAAATGAACACACACGCATATTCATGAAAGCTAAAGAGTTCAAAAGGCACTGCATAACAGCAATGACCCACTTAATGGTGTCAAGAAAGTGTGTTTGAGTCTGCCAGCCGCGCGCCAGCGTGAAGAAGACAGAGCAGATGGCCAGAAGAGGTGAGTTCATGCAAGACCAGAGACTGACAGCTATTAAAGAGCTGCAGTCGTAAAGGAGATTTGTGCTAGTGCGCTAAAGCAGTCGGCCCGGCGCGCTCACTTCTCCTCTATTTAACCCTGTCAGAGTCCTTCGCACACAACGCCCCCAAATAACTCTGCATTATCAATCGTTTAGTGCTCCCATAAAAGCCAAAGTGTTTTCACATGAAAAGTTATTCCTCTCAACACTTGATTCACTTTTCATTCGCCCACCTAAAAATAAAGAACACAGGCTTAGATTTGACTAACGGCTGAAAAAATAGATCGAGGTGGGTAATGTTGTGTCGTAAAAGTCAATGGTCCGCAACCGTGATCCTCGAGGAAGTCCCGCATGGATTTACATGGGATATATTTCATCCACTTTGACAAAGTCGTACTTAAAAAGTCCCTACCCGGGATGTTTTATAGGACAACTATGCATATTCTTGCAACCATCCATATTGCTATTGTGCTTTAATTCAGTAAATGCTGCTCTAAGAGTGAATGCATGAAACAACTGTTTAAACAGACCAAAGGTATTCGACCATGAACATTCTGCTAAATGAATGAATGACAGAATTGTAATGTTGGGGTGAATTATTTCTTTCAGATCATAAGAACATCATAAGTTTATGGGATGAGAAGCCACCAGACTGCCGATGGATCGAGGCAGTGCAGAAATCATCCGACCGCAGCAAATCTCAAAATCTAAGCACACTAAACACGTGCACAGGGGGATTAGATATTAATCCAATTTTATTCAATTTAACACTGAGTAAAAGCAGATTCATTTTCATTTTGAATATTTAAAGTCAATCTGTTTAAAATAGACCAGAACGCCCCATTTCTCCTCTCGTCCCTTCTCAGAATGTGACAATGTGCGTAAAGCGCTCGCAGCCATGAAGTACCTAATATCTGGCGTATCTTCTTCAGCGAATCCTTTACACACGGTGTGCTTTTTTCTAGTCTCTAGTACTTTATTAAAAAGTGAAGCATCCAAATTTACAGCAGCCATGGTTCGGGGACTAATTTTCCCATTCATTTTCTCCATAGGAATCCATCATTAAAATGACTAAACCAAACAATCCAGGCTTTGATTCGAACCAAACGTATCTGTAAACTTTGAAATCAACTACTCTCATGATGCATTGCAAAATGATGCAATCAGATCAAAAACTGTCACGCAATATTTATCATATTGACTTCCTAATGCATTTTAGAATACCTCGATGTGTTTTTGTGCATTAGATGCCGTGACTCCTGAGAAGATGAGCAGTGTCAGTCAAAGCAGATCAAATCAGCTCGGACGTCAAAATGCCGGAGTTCAAACCCACTGACATAACCTTTCCATCAGCGGTCCAGCGCATCAATCACATCTTTCCTCCACGACCATCCATCACGCAGCACTTTTGTCACATGGAGGCATTTTAACCAGAGATCGAGAGGCCTGTCAATGTCCAATAAGGCCGTATGTCACACACATGTTCCTTCAACCACAGGTAAGGATACATTCATGTCGTTCAGGATAATTACAAACCAGCACTGATGCAGAGCTAAAGCCTAAAAGTTACCCAAAACTTTGACACTGTTCTTCTGCTGCCTCGCGACTGCTGTTATTTCCTTCTGGAAATGCAAATCTCTTTTGAATATGATGGTGCCGCCAGCTTTGTGTGTCTATTATCTGACTCTGTCAGAAACCAGATTGGTGAATCATTCAAACCTTCCCTCTAAAACTATAGTAAGACATCTGTTGCACAACTCGTACAAGCATCATATTATTTTTGCATGCATCCGAGGAGTTTTGAAACTGTGGGCAACGCATTGCTGAAGCTTAAATATTTCAAGCGTTACTTTGGCTCTCACAACTCGAGAAAGGGAAGAGATGCATTTGGTTTAATTATTCACTGTTAGCTCTACTCAAAACAAACAAGAGTCAGTATTTTTAAAAGGCAGACATCCTGAGCTGGTTATACAACTACATATTGAGGGAAAATATCTGTCTTGTTGAGGTTGGATTCATTTTAAAGATTTTTTTTTTTTTTTTTTTTAAAGATTTGTTCACTAAGGATGCATTTATTTGATTAAAATTACAGAAAACAACAGTAATATTGTGAAATATTATAATAATTTAAAGTAACTAAAGTGTAATTTATTCCTGTGATCAAAGCTGAATGTTCAGCATCATTACTCCAGTCTTCAGTGTCACATGATCCTTCAGAAATCAGGATAATAGGATTTGCGGCTCAAGAAACAGCCAAATATAAAGACTAACATATAAGCAATATGATCCTTATAACCAGACAAAGCATCCTTTAAGCAAATATAAGCAGAATGCAGAGTTCATAAACCATTTTTTTTTTTTTTGCAAACAAAGACAAAAGATCAACATCCTCT
>JAULUF010000007.1:902500-942500 GCA_031834385.1 Semotilus atromaculatus | reverse complement strand
GATGATGATATTTATACAGCCAAAAAGTAAGATGAACTTCAGATAGCGTGTAATGTATATCAATGAGGTCTTAATAATAACAGCATAACAAACTAACTACATAAAATGCATCTAAATATCAGTCGTCACTCTGTATCTGCCAGTAATGTCTTAAGACGATATTTAAATTAGTTTTATGTTTAAATTTTGTTTATGATCAAGAGATGAACAAATAAACCTTCCTCGAAAGCCTGATGATCATATTTGACGCTCATGATTTTTCTAAAAAAATTATGCATGGATAATCAAGCTGACCCGAAGTTGCTTCCGTAAGTGTTCATCTTGAAATATTACCAACAATGTAGAAATGGTTCTCACATTTACTTTATAAAAATCAGTAAAGATTTCACAGCAAAAAGACACGTGAAGCACGAGCTGAAGGTGGACGTTTTGACTAAAAGGCTTTGTAAAAGAATAATCAATAAATCAGATGACAGAAGGCATGTGTTGTTTTTCAGTAAAGTTTGAGGAATCTGCAGTGCTGCAGTGTGGACTGGGTTTTCTCTGTTTCCCATTATAATGTGCCTCTGTATAGCCTGGCGAAATCTTCAAAACAGCAGTGGACAGAGCGAAATCACCCTCTCCATCATCAGCGTGTTAAATATTTTATAAAGTCTTAATTAAATAGCAGCTTCTATCACCCCCGTGGGGATTTTCATTAGGTATTTGTCGTAAAACATGGGGATAACGCAAGCCGGCCTACAATATCGCATTCTTTTCCGCCTCTTTCCTCATTTAAAATCCTCCCTCGGTCGAATAAAACATGCACTTGAAACAATCCTCTTTTTTGGCGTATCAATATTTCAGCAGTAATAAAAAAAGTTTTAAAAAAAAAGCTCTCTAACAAGGAAGACAAAGAAAGCTGGGCAATATCTCAAGAGCTGGAGGATAAAAAAATATTTCTCCCTGTCTGTTCACAGCGAGAGTTTGATCAAAGAACGGAAACACGATGCGCTCCTGGAGTCTTTTGTGTGCATTAGCGCATATGGAGATCACATGATCAACATCACATCTGTTCCCCCAATTATGAGCATAAAAATAATAAGACAGAACTGCTGAGTGTCCTGGATTTCCTCTGACTCCGCTGCTTTCCCTAATGAAATGAGAAGGCACAATAAACATGCCACAGCAGGAGTGAAATGCATCTTTTACCTGACAAACGATGTTATTGGCGGATGACGTGAAGCGCTGTCCTTGCTCTCACGTCACACTTACTGTGTAAACTGTGTGACCGGAGCAGGAGATGTCGAACCACAGGTCATGTGGAGGTCTTATCCTCTTTAGAAACCTTTCTGCCTAAATATTTAGTCTTTGAGCAACTCTTTTCATCGGTGGCCATTCACAATATTGATTATACTGCCTTCATTACTTAGTCTTCAACTAAATAGCATCACTTTGCAGCCCTCGAGATGAAAATCTAAAGCGTTTTCATAAGATACCGTAGGGTTGAACCACTACAGCTCCGGCGAGCTTCTTTGCTGTCGACTGTCCACATATTAGGCTCTTTCTAACTGAGATAAGTGACTGATTTGGAGCACTACATAGGGAACAACTCACAATTAGCACGACACAAAGTAGACTTGACTCAAAAAAGATTCGGACATTGATTCCAAAAGAGTTTATGATTATAATGTTGCTATAATAACTGTGCTCTAGAAAACATTAAAAATACACCTGCCTATTAACCCTGTAAAATCTGACATTTTAAAAATTATTCAGAACTAAAATAATTTTTTTGGAAAGTTCATTGAACCTTTAGACAAAGAACTAAATGTGTTTTTTGTTCATACATCAGACTTGTATTTTATTCAGAGGCACAAACTGAGTAAAAATGTAATTTAGTGCAGATGATGATATTTTGTATTGCCAAAATTATTAAATTGTAATGTCAATAAATGGCATCTGCAACAGTGTTGCAGACTACGTACATAAAATGCTTATAAATATCAGTTGTCATTCTATATCTGCCAATAATACATTTAAATGCTCAAAGCTCTGTAGTTTTAAAACATATAATGCAATGCAATACAATGATGATTGAGAGATGAACAAATAAACCTTCCTCAAAATCCTCATATCTGACAATCACATTTGAACATGATTTTTCAAGAAACATTTTTTTTTATATATTTGTGTATATTAATTAAAGCTAAGTTGCTTCAGTCCAGAGTAAGTGTTCCGAACGATATAATTACGTTTACTTTATACAGATTTCAGATCAAAAGATTTTCATCATCAGTCGCCACCGGCCTCGTGTCGTTCTCTCACGGCTCTCGGCCTCGTCCCACTGCGTTCAACGGGTTTATCAGCAGTTTTCATCATGTCGATCATTTAGAGGTCTTAGCTATTTGTGTATTAAATATGATCAAGTCAAATCTCACTTTGCAGTCCTCCAGCCACCAGTAAGACACTGATGATTTAAACTGGGTAAGCCATTTAGACCAGGAAAACACTACCATGGCCAAACAGTTAGACTGAATTGGTATTTTAGTGGTGTTGCTACCATGAAGTGGCTGACGGAGCAGTTGCGCTCCAGGTTGTGTGCCCTGCCACCTCTCGGGTCACAACACTAACAAAGCCTGTTAGCTGGCAGTCGCAGTGAAGGAGCCGACACTCCACACATCTCACCTCTGATGAGCGCCGAGGCGAGAGAAGATACTGCGGCGCACACGGATCCAGACACCAGCGACACCACCAAATGTGAATAAAGCAGACGTGCGGGTCAAAAAGTCAAAGTATAGGACTACTGTTGGGATGAAATATGTTTTGAAGCATTTGAATGCATCTTGAGCTCTGCAATAGGTGCAAATATTTTATTTAGCATGAATATTTCAAAACTACCGTTTCGATAAGATTTTTTTATGTTTTTGAAAGAAGTCTTTTTATTTGATAAAAAATACAGAAATATTATTAAAATAAGTGTTTTCTATTGGAAAATATAGTAAAATGTAATTTATTCCTGTGATCAAAGCAGAATTTTCAGCATCATTACTCCAGTCTTCAGAGTCACATGATCCTTCAGAAATCATTATGATATTTCCTGCTCAAGAGACATTTCTGATTATTATCATCAATGTTAAAAAATAGTTGTGCTGCTTCATTTTTTTGTGGAAACCGTGACACATTTTTATTTTTTCAGGATTCTTTGATGAATAGGGCGTTCAAAAGAACAGCATTTATTTGAAATATAATATTTTGAAAACATTACATTTAAATTAATTTACTGTCACTTACTGACCCCAAACTTTTGAATCATAACTGACATTATGTCAGAAGTCCTGCATTTGTTGTAAAAAGGATAATTATGAAAATCTCAAGCAAAAGAAGTGACTATTTTATCGACGCCGCATTTCTATGCCATTAATCACTGAGAACTTCCAGCTTGGCTTTTGATAAGGGCCGGATAATTAGACAATTTCGGCTCGAACAGCAAAACAAAAATGTTTGACATTCTCAACGGAGACTTCAACCTAGACATCTGCACATCGGGTCATGACAGCGCAAACCTCATCAGCAAACACAGGCCCTTTGTTTAGTTGAAATTCATTAGCTATACACAACACTCTTTCTCAAGCGAAAGATCAAAACATTAATAATGGATTCATAAAGCTTCAGACTGCTATCAACATGCACATTCTGCAAACACCCCTGACATTTAAACTACTACGATTCGTGGATAAAGAGATTTTGCATGAACATTGTGATACATTTTCAACCAGGAGTTTTGTCTCGTCAGAGATGCTTAAAAGGAAGAAAAGATATGAAATGGAGACTAAAAAGAGGAAACATTCAAAGTAGGACACAACTTTAAAGTCCCTCTGAAGTGCCTTGAAACTTGCAGCATTATTCAATGTGTTGATGTAATTGACCCTTCGCAAAGACCCGTCCCCCCTTAGTTACTGTCGCTATGTCCGACAAGCTACGCCGCTCTCACACACACCATGTTCTCACGCAGGGAAAAATACATCGCGGAGCAGAGAGGAGACTGACAACAGGCTGACAGACAGGTCACTTTTCGGTTACTTTTGATATTAAACATATTAAACAAAGTCTCACCTTTCGAATTTGGACATTTTTTAAAAAGAAATTTAAACAATAAATACCGTTTTGTGGCTCTTTAATGTGTCGTGACAGATCACTGTAGAGCATCAGTTAAAGCTGCTCGTGATCCGATCATCTCTTCCTTCTAGTTCATTTATAGCATCAAATAAACATGAATGAACATCAGAAGGAATGTTGTTTTAACCGCGGAAAGGCGTCAGTATATTCAGTTTTTCAAGTTCAAATCCTCCCATGGTAATCTACTATCTCTCCTGGCTGCTTTGTCGGACAAAATGGCGGATGGCGAAGTATGATTGGTCAGATCACCTGTCAATCAAGCTCCACGCGAAGGTTCAATTGACACTGAAACAGCAAGAGCTCATTAATGAGCTCATTAAAGCCGAAGTTTCCTTCTAATCTCTAACCGTTTCTCCTCCTGATCTCCTCCATATCGCTTTAAAATACAGCATTCTGTGCAGAATTCAAAATGGGTCTGATAAGTTTTGTGGTCTGTGCCGAGTGCCGACTCGATCATAGGATCCGCTCTGTGGTATCCAGGGTTTGAAATTAACGCTGTCAAATCACTAGCCAATAAATGATACTTATTATGTTGACACACTTTGCTGGGGAAGGCCTTGTACGCCAAACCTGCGCATTCTGGCCATTCAACTCGTGAGTCGAGAATCTGCGCATATCTGGCTTACTTGAACACACACGTCACTACGTTACAAATAACAGCGAGCTTGTTCAATTGCTTTAAAGCAATAGTGAAGATTAAAAAGCATTTGGTTAACAGAAAATACATTGTTATTTTCCAACATATTATATTTTTTGATGTTCTTTGTACTGTATTGATCTGTCCGCCTAAAATAAATTTTTGGTGATGAGGATGAAGAGAGGAGATGGCTGGATGACATGATTTTGTTTGAATAAGAAAATAATGTATGAAATCCTAATTTTATAATATATATTTATAATGTAACGTAGTTTATTTCCGGTAACTTAATTTAGCCAGTGAGTGAAAAAGTAAATTTCAAACCCTGGTGCTATCGTGTCTCTGGACCAGACATGCAGCTGTTCGGGTGACACTAACATTCAAACTAACACCAAACTTCATTAATCTAAATGGAAAGCTTATTTACAATGTCTGAATCATTCCATATCCCCTTTATAGTGCACTATGTGCTATTCACCATGTAGAAAAGAGTAAATGTGTGGATAAGTGACCGATTTCAGCCGCAGCTTCTATTTATAGTGTAGGGGGCGGGGCTTCATATTCTACAGAGCATTTGATTGGACAGAAAATCTGATGATAAGCTGAAGTGCAGAGTGATGTCATAAAAATGATTTATCCATATTATCGGAAGTGAGAGACTGTTATATCTTCTAAATGTGAATTTTGTCATTGTTTTGAAGCACACTAGCTTATACTGTAGATAACAGTAAGGCTAACATATTCATACTAAAAGTAAAACAACTTTTATTTCAAGGGGACTTTAACCTGATACTCAGATTCAACAAGCAGTGCATGGAACGATAGTGTGCTTCAAAGAGCGGGGAGATGCAGAAATGCTGGATCTGTTCCAGTTCTGGATTCCCAACCCTAAATGTTGAATAAATAATTGTTTATTATATACTGGCTTAAAATAAATACGTTTCACCTTCCTTTCAAACTCAAAAGACAGGAAGTGAATGTTCCTGCATGAACGTTTGAGCGGTTCGTCCAAGCCTGCAGGAAATTATTTGAACACGTTGAGACATCCTTGGCATGCACGTTACGAACGCCGCCGTCTGCTCAGCGTCTCAGCTCTACACGTTCAAATCCTATCAATCAATGTTCGCCGCTTGTTTGAAGGAAGAGGCTGGCAGCCTTTCAAAGCGCAGTGGAAATCTTTCCACTTTGCTGCGCTGTCCATATGGCGGGATGTTCTTGTCGGTGTTCGCCGTGTAAAAACTCTCTTTCCACTGTTCATTTTTTCTGCCCTGCTGCCTTTCCCCGCAAAGAGACTTCTAATATTTATCGACTCGAGGTTTACATATGTCTGGACTTCATGGCTTAACACTGAAGGGGGGAATATGGTGCAGTGGCCTTTTCGGCAGGAAATATTGCAACTTTCACTCTCTCTTAGAGCTCTCTGCAGAAGAGGGACTGATGCGTAGAATTAACCTTCACAATGTTCGTGTTCTCCGACAAGCCTTTTGAGGTTTGAAAGTCTAATGTAAATAGCATAAGGTCGCCAGAGGCTTCTGTGATTTCAAGTGCAGTATTCCTGGAGACATTCTTACAAAAAATACAAGACATTTGCAGAAGAAAAGACTGGTGTCATAATGAAGCATTATTGGGTTTAAAGTTAATGGCTGCAATTAAAGCTATTAAATTAAAAGAATGAACAAGATACCAAAACCACTTTAGCGGGAACAAAGGTTTAGCACCAAAATCCATGTGATAAAAGACAAAGAATAAAAGACAAAGAATAAAGGATAAATGTATCTATTCATCTAACTTCGCTTTGGCAGGACTCTTTTTCAAAAGTCACTAACGTTCAAACTTTTTTACGGAACTCAACATGAAACTGAACCCATAACGTGACATTTCCAGGTGAGTTTGTGTTTGATTTGCCAAATTACACTACACAATGGGGGTAAAAATGTGAACAGGTTTGTATGAATGTACAGTGTTGCTCAAAAGTCTATTTGTAGTGAAAATTTGCGCACTTTTTGATCTAAATGACATTAAAGGGGTAATGACCTGATTTTTATTTTATTTTATGATGTTACTTGATTTTTAGAATTTAGAAATAATTTAGAATTAAAAGACTATATCTTTTATAAGTATTATAAGTATTAAAATCGTATAAGTAAACGCCCACTGCTGTGAACATTTTGCATATGAAATAAGTGGAAAATTACATGTGGAACTCCCTCTAAATGTTTTACTACGTTTCTACGATTACAGCTGTCGAGATGAACTATTAATCATGAAAAGTGTTGATTATAGCATTATATTTAGATTGTGGCATGAAAGGTTGTAGTGATGAACATTAGAAAGATGACAGACAGTCTGTTGAGCGCATGAATGCAGTGATCTCGCTCGCAGTTTCTGCACACAATTCGATAATCGACTACTTTGGACTTCGACCGAAAACAGGAAGAAAATACAGGTATGTGAGCTGGCTGAATTAACATCATTTTTATTAATATCTTTCACATCTACTGCAGTCAGATTGACCGTGTTCACTCTTAATAACACCACTCACATGGCTGTGCACTTGTAATGACATATCAAGGATGATAAGAGGCTAAAAGCAGGTTTAAAACTTGCCCCATTGAAGTCAACAGGGTGCAAATTTTAAAAAGAAGATAACACGGTGTAGGCAACACTGATTTTTGTCGTTGTTCTCTGTACTGACAACATTTCAAATTTACAAAAAAATTAGCTCAATGTTAAAATTGACCGGAGTTCTCCTTTAACGGTTACTTACATGTTGTGGCATTACTGTTGGGTCCATACAGTAATAGACCAGTGCCAAAATTTGACTGATTTACCAAAGTGAAATGTACTGAACAAACAAATAAAAGACATTCACATAGTTGAATGCACTATATAAATAATGAATACACATAAATAAGCACTTCCATAGCATATAGAATCCTTCGGTAGGTAATGTTATATTTAGTCCAGTGATTCTGTATCTCTCCTTCTCATCTTACTAATGCCAGAGACGCAATGATGTAGAAGTAGATGTGGATTTGAATCTGTCATAATGTCATAATGTGACAAAATTCCCAAACTACTCTTTTTCTGACCTTGGATTCAATAAAAGCTGTTTTGGGACTAACAAGAAAGTTTTGAGTTCTGACACTTACGGGATGTTTTTACAGTACAATGACCTCTTAACATGTCAAAAGATCTCAAGAACTCGTGGCCCCTTTAAATGTTATTAAACTGCAACACACATTATGTGGCATACAGATATTTATAGTTTTGCCACGTAATACAGACACATAAAACGTAGGGCTAAGTGAAATTAATTTTACAAATGTATTGAAGAGAGCTGCCAATGAAGGGGCCAAACATTTAGAAAATAAAATATATCATTAACAGATTAATCATAGGACGGTACGAAAGGGATTGTTTTAAATGACTGTTACTGATAAAAGGCACGTTGGTCATATTTAATTCTATATCACCCTAATTAAAGTCTTTGATACGGTGAGCAATAGACATACAACACCAGCAGCCCCTATTAACAGTCTCGGCTCATGACTTCAGAGGGAGCCGTAACTCTGGGTAATTTTATTAATAAAATCATCTCTCTCCAGAATACCCCTTCCATTTCCCATATCATCCTTTATGGCTCCCATTTAGACATCAGCTCCTCTTTTCCTGGCACACACACACACACACACGCCCACACACACACACACACACACACACACATACACACACACACAATCTCTTAATTACTGCTGCACAAGTCGCTTATATCTCTACACCACACTATGGCTGGGCAATACAGCTAAAGCAAGTGATCATATATACGTATATATATATATATATATATACAGTATAGTAAAGAAATATCACTACCATTGTTTTGGGATGGTTTTCCACACTGTTTTTGCACTGAAGGATCATGAAAGTATAATAAAATAAAAACAGCAATATTTACCAATCCATTTTTAATTAAGTACTTAATATGAAAAATGCTACACAGAGAATACAGTTATACCATTTTCAAATTATGAATTTGCAAAGTTATCGATTCATTGCAAATAACTCTTTGAACTTTACTGCATTTTTTGCTACTGAAGTTTGCATCTTGACACTCTCGGGAGATTACAAAACAAATCAGATAAAACAGCTTTAAAAATAGCATTAAAAATTATTGCAATTTTCAATATAAATGTTAAATATCACAAATATATTGTGAATAATATTGCCCAGCCGTGCACCACTTAAAAACAAACTTGCACACAAAATCACTTTGAGATTCCTCTCAAGCATAGCTAATGTAGCCAAGCCCAGGCATATTCCACCTAGGCGATGGATGGAACAAGATCTTAAGAGAACCTGTTTTAGTTTGGCCCTCATAGATATAGAAGAAATTCAAGCCTTAAAGCCAAACATGTGCTTAATCTGTCCTAGTCAACTAGCCAGACACTTAAAGCATTTGAGAATTGCCTCATTTAAATGCACAGTGCATGCATCTCTCTTGGCTTTCATTGTGCTGCAATTAATTTTCCCTTGCATAGAAAATTAAGCAGCAAGAGTGCAACCAAAAACACGCAAGTGACAAACATGCGACAGTCCTACCTTTCCAACGTAAAGCGGCTCCGTCCCGGTGTATTCCTCCACAACGAAAAACTGATTCCAAACCCATCCTCTCTTCACCCTTTCATGGGACATCGCCCATTTCTCAGGATCTCTTTCCGTCATCCCAACACTAGTCCTTATGGTCTGACCGGACAGCCATCCACAGCACTGCAAAATTCCCAGAGTCACTGCCAAAACCTGAGCTCCTCCTCTCCAGTGGGGAGCCATGTTTGAAAACCTTCTCGTCTCTACATGGGGCAGAAGTTAGAAACTCGTTCAGGATGAAGTTTTCTTCCCAACTGCCTGATTACTTGAGAAAATCTCCTTGACTCTGAGGTTGAGGAAGGTAAACGAGAGTTCACTGCTGCTCAATGAAACTATAAATCCAATAGGTTTTTGGTCATTTTTTTTTTCCTATTGGAGAGGCCACTGGGTCCTCAAGAGGGCATTTAAGAGGAATCTTTCTTGAGAAGATGAGGCAGTCTCAGTGATACACAGCTATAGCTCCTCCGATTTGAAATCTGTGTTGGGTTTTTTCAATGATCGGGTACCAGTCACAAAGCCATTGAAGTTTTATTTCTCCTTCAATTGAGTTTTAAGTTGAAGAGCTACTGGTCAAAACTGCAGACATCAAATCCATTGTGAGTCCAGAAATTAATTAACACTCCACGCTAGCGGCATTAATAAAAAGGATGTAATCCAATTTCCTCTATACCTTTTCATTTCCATATATGTACATTTCACATCCAAGTACGAAATCCTCAAATTTCATGGTGAAAGATGTTACTCAAAGTCGAAGGCATCATTATCACAATCTAGATGTCAAGATCCAGAGGTCCCAGACTCTTATGCGTCACTGGAGCTTAAAAGGTACTTGACCTGCAGGTTTGAGAGTTTGACATTGGAGATTTCATGTCGACCTCAGCACCTGATCACCTGTAACACAGCAAAGATAATTGATTAGAGGAGCAAGAAAGCATATTTAAATAGCTATGCAGCTTTTTCCAGTAGCAATAATCAATAGTGAAACAAACTGTATAGATTTTTGGCTTCTTGTTATGGCGTTCTCATTCTCGTTAAACAAAGACATAATTCAATAAGTGCCACAGTGAATTTGCAGTCCTCTCCGACACACAAAGTGATTTTAAAGTGGTTGCGGATCTAAACTCTTTGACTTTCTCTCGGATTTCATAAAAATGCAGCAAGAAAACACACTTTCATTTAGGCGATCTACCTGAAAAGCATTTCTGAAGGCATAAACTTTGTACTCAGCAAGAATCCAGATAATGTGTTAAGCCCAAGAGCACTGTCTTCTGTGTTAGGGAGCCAGGTGTGGTTGGAAAAGGAAAAAAGGGAGGTTTATATATCATGAACTTGAGCCCAAAGCATCTGTCTGCCGAGTTGCGGCCCACGGCAGGCGGCTTACACTGGGGGCTATCTGATTAATTGCATGAGGGAGCACTAATTGGATAAAAGTATTAATCAATTAATTCAATCCATTAGAGCAGCAACCCTAATGCTTAAAACAAACTCTGGTCAGGAAGGTGAAGATAAGCTATGGCCCTATTGTGCATCAGCCAAAGCGCCATTGGGCAGGGGAAATGATTAATGGTCTTTGAGGCTTTCAGAATAAGAGAAAAACAACAACATTTAGCACTGCTGAAATGTCACAACCTCAAGGCTAAAAGATTACAGCTCCTGTGGACGAGCGTGGGCCAAGAAATGGCCTTCAGGATATTGGTTGTTTAACCTTTGGCAGACGGTTGCAGACGGAAGGCTAACGTTCAGTTTACGTCATCTAGCTAAGACGTCCTTACTGAAACATCTTGAAGCAGAAACGACCTTCTAAAGAGGGTAAAGAATTAAACACTTGCACTGAGGAAAAGGCAATAAAGATTTGCACAAACAACTGACAGCAATATGCATTAACACTGTGAACATAAATGGTGAAAAACATGACATCAACACAAAGCTGTCTTGAAAACCTGGTAAAATTAGCACATACTGTATGGTGTGTTTTTTTATGTGATAAAATCACCTCATTATCAGCCTTTGGGAAGACAGTTAGCCCTGATGATCTTCTTTTACCGCAAACCGTGAGTATCGAGAGAGACAGGCTATAGCGAGAATGTCCAGAAAGCATTTCAATGCTTTCGTTATCATGCTAAAAATACCATGTGCAATTTACACAGTAGTAGGTTCCAATCTATTGCAATCTTATTGCACAATACCCACACTAGCACTTTAGCAGATGGTAAATAGTGAAACAATGACTTTTGTTTTGATCATGCCTATTTCCTAAAGATAAACATGCAGGTTTCACCAGGGTAGCTTATTGAGCTTATTAGCCACCTGCAGTATGGATTCATGCTTGATTTTTTAGCTTATGCAATCTAGCTTTTTTATTATGGATATTTTTATTTACCAAAGCAAAAGTTGACAAAGGTTTTCTGCACTAACTGTTATATTTTATTTTTTGATGCTAAGGGGTTGTGACATGCGTGACATTTAGCTACGCTTCAACTAGCATCTCAGGTCAAGCGGTGATTCGGGTCACACTTTGCATCTAAAACGCTCAGGATGGAGAAAAATGAAGTAAAGTTCAGTACAAACAACTGGTCCTTAAAATATGTACACAGTTTAGAGCATGTATGGCTGATTAGAAACAGAAAACATCAGAAAGCCAAACCCCCCCCCCCCCCCCCCCCCCAAAAATCTCTATTATGACTTCAAACAACAAGCCCAAAAAATGCCAATCAAACGAATCAGTCAATCAATCAAAAGCATCAAACAGCCTGCTTTTACATTTCATTTATCAAACGTAATATTTTTCATGTTTCCAATTAGTGGTAAGTGTTCTTGTCTTAAGAGGAAACTTCAAAGTAATGTTGTTTATTTCTTTTTGCCTCAAAGAAAAACTATTTAGGGCAAGTCAAGATTAGTTCGTTGTTGACTATCTATAGAGTTTCCTGCAAAGGCCTGACCAAGTACATATGATAAATAATAAACTATTTGTATCAAATATTTCCTCTGCTCTGAAGTAGTTTTGCTCAAAACTCTCAACCGTTTGGCGATTAACAGGGGAAAAAAGCAAAAGCAAGTTAAAAAAATTTCCCTCAAACTATCCTAGTAAGCCTCTCATTTGTGCACTCTTGAAATTTTCATGATGAGTGTACACAATTCGGCCCTTATTAAGATGTGGTATGGAGCGTAAATGAATTGACTATAAGGGTCTGGCTCTTCAGGGTTGGCCATTCTCTTGGCTAAGTAGAACGACGTCAATTAGTGAGTTTCTGTGGAAAGGCTGGTCGTGTAAAGCCCAGCAACACAGGCCGGTCTGATACAGTCGTAATGCCTCCGCTACCACCCAAAACGCTATTGGCAAGCCGGACGCGCTCATTCGTGACCTATTAGGTCGTGGATTGATTATAAAACATGGCTGCTACTTCTCATCAGACGCCAGCCAGAGAGCAGAGGCCGTGACAGTCGGCAACCGGAGCCAGAGAGGAGACTGATCACCGGCAAGTGATGGGCTTCAGGCCAGAGACCGAGAAAGAGACCATACCTCTCTCTCTCTTCCGACAATCTCCTTTTCACCTGCACGACATCCATCCCTTTAATGGGAATCACCGGCTGCCTATTAGCCGCTCCTGCACAAACAACCACAACGCTTGTGAGGAGAAAGCACTCTTATATATGTTTTGCTTCCAACTTTGGAAGAGCCAGACCGTCTTTGTCAAAACTGTTAAAGTGAGAAAAGATCCAAAAGATCAGACTGATTAAAATCTGGGAGGGTTTTTAAAAGAAAAACAGAATTTGGAAACTAATAGCCTGAGGTTAATAAGCTGAGCTGGCCCTCTTCTACGGCTGTGCGATGTTTTGATGTGTGATCCGATTATACGTTTGCCAAACACTCCCCCAAGCATGTATCAATGCATGAAAGCTCTCATCAAAGCCAAAGCACATGGACTTCTAATGACTGTGGTCATTTAAAATGAAACCAAAGCCGGAGTCACATTCCCACACCGAATGCAATCTGACATTCAAAAATCACGTAGAAATGACATATATGTGACATAATGACGGCTGATTAAGAAAAACTAACCAGGCAACACGAGCGCTACTATAATATGTGCAATAAAGCTAAACACAGGCTTTAAAGTCTTCACTTCAGTAATACGGTGTATTTATGAGTGAAACAGAACATCCAATGAGCTAAGTAATGACACAATCAATAATTATAATTCGTTACATTTATATGGTGCTTTTCTGGGTTCTCAAAGTGCTTTACATGGAAGGGGGAATCTCCTCACCACCACCGATGTGCAGCATCACCTGGATGATGCGACGGCAGCAATACACACACACACACACACACACACACACCAGCGTACTGGTGGAGAGGAGACAGTGATGAAGCCAATCAGTGTATGGGGATCATTAGGAGGCCATGATGGACAAAGGCCAAGGGGTAGATTTGGCCAGGACACCGGGGTTACACCCCTACTCTTTTTCAAAAGACTTCCTGGGATTTTTAATGACCACAGAGAGTCAGGACCTCGGTTTAACGTCTCATCCGAAGGACATGATTTTAGAATCACCATCAACAACATCCTACAATAATGAGTAAATAGATATTTGACTATTGGTTACCACTAACCAATGACCAGCACTGCCTAGTTAGCAAAAAGAAAAGAAAAGCCCAAAAGGGAAGGTCATTAAAAAAAAAAGTAATACATTCAGTCAGCATTAAACATGCTATTTCGGTGTAAACGAAATATTTGCACCAGTTTATTACTGTTTATTAAAGTTAAAGTTTATCAAATGTTTTACCATTTTTTTATTACAAATATTTGTTATTGCGCTTATTACCATATCATTTAACATGCTACTTTAGAGTGAACTAAATAGTTGTACCACAGTTTTCAAAGTTAAGCAATATTTCATTTAATACTATAATAAATTCAAATTAATAATTGAAAACATTTTAAATGATGACCAAATATTGCACATCAGGGTATTTCTCAATGAAATACAATTAAGCATCAATCAAAGCATCATTAGCTTCAATTACTTGTTTTAAAGAAGAACAAAACATGACAATGCTTGCAGCTATATACAGTAAATGATTATGTACTAAAAAAAAATCTATATAAATAAACCCCCAATATTTTCTCTCAAATACAGCTGCTCGTCAAAATCCACTCAGTATTAGCGGCGCATATAGAAGTTAATCATGCAACGCACACAAATCCAAATATTTGGGAATGCGGCATCAATTAGCAGCACTCGCAAACACCTGGACAAGCCTGAATACCTCTAGTGTGGCTTCACTCCTCCATTTGGCTGCGACTCTGAGCTCTAGAGACCAGCTATTATGCCCTGGAATGGGGATCCGGTTAGAAGTAGCCCCTGTCCAAGACACACTGTTTCCTTGGCAAAGTGCAGTGGAGCGTGTTGTAGGGCCGGAGCGGAGGGGGTGGAAGTGGACTGGATTGGCAGACTATGGCAGCTGTAATGGATTGAGCATCAAGAGTAAATGGTGCCGTAGCGTATGCTGCCTCTCATTAAGCCCTGTGTTTGCTTACAGGAAGTAATGAGAGGAGACATATATTGTCACAGCCTTAGAAAATCCGCATTGGTTAATTCAATTAATTGTAGTTTGCTGCCTCCTCCCACATCCTCTCTATTCCCTCGTTCCTGTATGACTACTATACAGCCTCTTCACCCATCTTCTACACTTATAAAAGTAAAGGTTTTTTTTAATTGGCATTGATGGTTGGTTCCATGAAGAACCTTTAGTCAAGTAAAGTCACCATAATTTAAATAGCACTTTTAACCATATAGATTGTTTCAAAGCAGCTTCACTGTAAAAAAAAAAAAAAGACCACTATTAGGGTTATATTCAAGTTACTTTGCTATATGTAACCGTGGACCACAAAACCAGTCACAAGTCACACTGGTATATTTGTGGCAATAGCCGACAATATTGCATGGGTCAAAATTATAGATTTTTCTTTTATGCCAAAAATCAGTAGGATATTAAGTAAAGATCATGTTTCATGAAGACATTTTGTAAATTTACTACTGTAAGTATATAACAAATTTATTTGTGTGAGTGGATGCAGCAAAAGCGTGAACATAAATGGACAACTTTAAAGGTGATTTTCTCAATGTTTCGATTTTTTTGCACCCTCAGATTCCAGATTTTCAAATAGTTGTATCATCAACCAAATATTGTCATATCCTAACAAACCATACATCAATGGAAAGCTATTTATTCAGCTTTCAGGTGATGTACAAATCTCAATGTTAAAAAAATTGACCCATGTGACTGGTTTTGAGGTTCAGGGTCACATACGCCAATATAGACGCATTCATCGCAGCATCCGTCCAGCGAGCCAATCAGCGCCGCGGAAAAGACGTCAGTGTTCTGAGTCTGACCAATCGGGAAAGCGGACGGATGCGAGCTGTACAGTAAAGATTAATCTTTGCTAAAGTTGTGTGCATGCCTGTAAAGTAAGCTGCAGTGTTCATACATTGTTCTTTACTTTTTTTAATTTATGAACGTTTGAATTGCCCCGCGTGTGTAAAAGTTAATGTATGCGAGTGACAATAACTATCCAGTAAAGATGTCTGTGTGTATATTTACATAGTTTCCTCACGTATTTCATTGTTATATTTAGAAGACATAATCTATGTGCCTTTTATTCATTATATGGTCTATTTAATATATATATCGCTCACTTCTAGAGTTAAAGCACTCTGGGCGAATTGCTAATAATTTCTAGCAGTGCACTTTTCCATATAATGGCACATTTGTTTATTTCTATTGTAATGAATTTATCTTTGTAATTGAACATTCATTGTGGAGATTACTGTTACTATGTTATTGTTACTTGTACTTATATATTATTGTTTTATATGTATTTTATAGAAAACCACACACACACATGCAAAGCATAATTTATTCAGTGTACTGCGTTGTGGTGACAATAATGGGTTATTCCCATATCCAAGTGGATACATTTTAAAAACAAAGTTGTCATGTTTTAGTGTGGACTGTGAAAACTGTGGTGTGTGTAGTCATGTGACACATATTGTACTCATATATATCTATGCTTATATCGGCATTATAGTGTTTTAAAATAAATTACTTTGTACAATCTTCATTTTACATCCCAGCAAAGATGACCTAAAATTACTGTTGTTCACAAAACACGATGGAAATTGCATTTGAGGCCATAGATTACAGTGATTTTGAGTGCGACCAGTAAGTGGTGAGATATTTTGCTGATAAAATGATCATGCCAGAAGAATAGTGTGAGTATTGTGTGAGTAAATGTATTGTGCATCTCTCTATATCACATCAGTGAGCTTTTCTTTAACATTATGTGCACTGTGAGATGATTCCCGATGTTTCAATGTGGACAAGAAACTTTTGGAAAATGCTTGAAAACGGCAGAAAAAAAAATGAAAGGTTCTGAAAAGGTTTCCAAATGGTTCTTAAAGGTTCTTTAATGGAAATCCAGCTTTTAATGTTGTTTATATGTCTCTGTGGTGTTTTAAATATGCTTTAAGACACACCATGTGTAAATTCATAAGTCGAGAGTATTTTCTCCTTAAAACTGCAGTGAACCAAAGACAGTCTCAAAAACACGGTGTGAAATCGCTGGTGTTTCTGACGTCACAAACGACCTTGAAACCAATCAGATCTACGTGTGAGAGGAGGCGGGGCTCATTTGCATATTCATAAAACCACGCATACACTAAATGAGGCAAGGGTGTCAGGTTACATTCAAAATATTTTAAGGAAACATTTTTTGATTTTGGTGATCAAAGATGAATTTTAAGGGATACAATCATTGACTACAGGAGGACTTTAAGGCCTGTTCACAAAACAACTATAATAATATAACTATATCAGTGTCTACTATAATGTTCTGTTCTTATTTATTATTATTAATAATAGCGTACGCTGCAGTTTTGTCATCGGCTCCTTTAAATCCTCAAGCTCTCTAAATTCGCAGAAGAACGAAAAATAAAGTTCTCATAGAATAAGAATGAATTTCAAAACTTTATAATTATTATCGTTATAGTTACCGTCCTTGGTGTGAACGTCCTTTATATGAAATTGCTGTGAAAACAACTTTTTTGGAACCATTGTCTTTAAAAGCTTCCTCACTTTAAACTCTTCTGTTCTGTCCACATCTCGTTCACTCTATTATTTTCTCCATATCTGTCCGTCTCTCTGCAGGCTTTTGCCCCTGCCAGCTGCGCAATTACCCAGTCGCTCGTCTCACGGGTGACTGGCAGGAGAGGAAGCCCTGGCGCTGGCCAATGATCACCGGTGGAGGGTGGGCAGAGCGGGGACAAGATGGACGCCTCTGGCAAAGGCATGAGGAGGTGGTCAGCCATCTGACAGCTGTCCCCGAGCTCCCCGGGGCCCTCACCGGGGGCAGGGGCCTCTTCTTTACTGGTGCCAAACAAGGGTCAGAGTTTGGTTGGTTGGCTTTATCAGTTAACTCCTGCTGGCACATGTCGTAACTACACCAGATCACATGTTGCTCAGAAGAAGGAGGACTAGAGAATGTCTAAAAGTTGGATGTACAGTACTGTGCAAAAGTTTTAGATCGGTAAGATTTTTTATGTTTTTAAAAGAAGTCTCTTTTGCTCACCAAGGCTGCAATTATTTGACAAAAAATACAAAAAAAACAGTAATATTGTGAAATATTATTACAATTTAAAACAGCTGTTTTCTATGTGAATATACAGTAAAGTGTAATTTATTCCTGTGATCAAAGCTGAATTTTCATCATCATTACTCCAGTCTTCAGTGTCACATGATCCTTCAGAAATCATTCTAATATGATGATTTGATGCTCAAAAAACATTCATTATTATTTTCAATGTTGAAAACAGTTGTGTAATTTTTTTTTTTCAAAATTCTTTGATGAATAGAAAGTTCAAAAGAACAGCGTTTATTTAAAATAGAATATTTTCTAACATTATAAATGTCTTTACTGTAACTTTTGATCAGTTTAACTCATCCTTGATGAATACAAGTATTGATTTATTATATTTCTTTCGGTTGAAATTCTATAAATTCTTACTGACCCCAAACTGTTGAAGGGTAGAGTTTAATGTTACAAAAGCTTTAGATTTCAGATAAATGCTGTTCTTTTTTAGTTTCTATTCATCATAGCATCATGAAATAAAAATGTAAAAAACTGCTTTATCCGCATACATACAGTATACTCTTGTGAAATTATATATACTATGTAGCGCTTCTCAACTCCTTGATTGTTTGTATCGAGGCAAAATGTAAACTATATTATCAGCCAGATCTGCTAAAGGCATGAAAATATTGAGATTATGATTTTCTGTAAATCTGCTTTGAAAAAAAACGTGTTCTGTGAAAAGTGCTATACAATTCAATTTGACTTGACATTTATCTCAGTGGCACCCGAAATCACACATGATAATATTGTCAACAAAAAATGTTAATTAATGAACGCTTTTTAATTTTTTCAACGACAACAAAGACAAGAAAACAAAACTGATGCATAGTGATAAAAATGTTGCTATTTTAGCTAAAAAACAAGTAATGCTGCATGATATTAACAATGCATTGAAACTAATTGAAAAATTAGTTTATGCAAATAATTCAAACATACTATGAGCTGAAAGAGCTAAACTAAATCTTTTTGTTGCTAACTTATATGCAGGCTGATATATTGAAATTAATTATATACACAACATATACATAATATTACAACTCACACTTGCACATACGCAGATGAACCTGAACCAAGTTAAGTGAACGTAAGCTAAATGAAATATCCTAATCATTCTCTAAAACAACATGAACAACTGTCCCTAAAACACCGTATACAGCAGAGGATTATTCAGGACACTCATTACATGTCATTATTTCAAGAGCTCTGGTTCGCACACTACAAAGAATCATATTCATGAGTATTTTTAAAATATAAAAACAAGTCCTTAAAACAAGATCAAAGTACTTGAGTTAAAAAGCAACAATGCATGAGAAAATTAAGCCTTTTCGTCTGGCGTGTATTTTGTCTTAATGGACTAGCAGGTTGTTCTTGTTGTCTTCTTCTTCACTTGTTTGACTTAAATTTGCCTTAAAAATCTACCAGTATGACCAAATGCACTTGTATTAAAGACACAAAACTATGCAAATAAGTCCTAATATCTTATGCAGTGTTGCTTTTCAAATAACTGTAGAATAATAATCTTTTTTAGTTATGTTACCAGGAAATCAAGGCAAAAGGACCAATTAAAAACTTTTTGCAGTTTTTTTTTTAGGTTATATTTTGTTATGAATAAAAAATAATACATTTTCATGAATGTTTTAACATGTAGGAAAAATGATCATTTTAATGTTATTTTTGTTTACAAAAAAAAAAAAAAATTATAATGAAATTTAAATTTCACATAGAAGACACGAAGACTGGGAGCATCAGACCAACTGCAACAATGAGCAATTATAGACAATTAATCCCAAGGCTCCCAAGGGTTCTCCCAAGTTTTTTTTTTTTTTTCTCCATTAGGTCACTTGATGGAGTTTTAGGACACCATTGGGTCACCTGATGGAGTTTTAGGACACCATTGGGTCACTTGATGGACTTTTAGGACACCATTGAGTCACTTGATGGACTTTTAGGACACCATTGGGTCACTTGATGGAATTTTAGGACACCATTGGGTCACTTGATGGAGTTTTGGGACACCATTGGGTCACTTGATGGAGTTTTAGGACACCATTGGGTCACCTGATGGAGTTTTAGGACACCATTGGGTCACTTGATGGAGTTTTAGGACACCATTGGGTCACTTGATGGAGTTTTAGGACACCATTGGGTCACTTGATGGAGTTTTAGGACACCATTGGGTCACCTAATGGAATTTTAGGACACCATTGGGTCACTTGATGGAGTTTTAGGACACCATTGGGTCACTTGATGGAGTTTTAGGACACCATTGGGTCACTTGATGGAGTTTTAGGACACCATTGGGTCACTTGATGGAGTTTTAGGACACCATTGGGTCACCTGATGGAGTTTTAGGACACCATTGGGTCACCTGATGGAGTTTTAGGACACCATTAGGTCACTTGATGGAGTTTTTCGGTTCCTTGCCACTGTTGCCTTTGGCTTGCTCAGTTGGGGATATTCAAATTAATTAACCAATCATTAATACCAAACGTGGATGTTTTTTTCCACTAAGAAACGAACATTGTTATGTTGTTTTGATTGATACTGTGAAGCTGCTTTGATACAATCTGTATTGTGAAAAGCGCTATATAAATATACTTGACTTGACTTGACTTGACTTGACAATTATAGTCAAAGTTTCCCTAGTCAATAATTGTATTCTATCCCTTAAAAGATCACCAAAATGACATATTTAAGCGTTTTTTCCTTGCCCTGATGGCACTAGAGGGTTTGAGTTAGAGACTTCAAATTTACTATGGTGACCCAGACTGTCCTCTATCTGTGTGCCAAATTTCATAACTTTCTCCCATAACTTTCTATGGGCTGCAATAGACTCAAGAGCTGAAGAAGAAGAAGAAGAAGACTAATGTTTACAATACAGGTGAAACTCGAAAAATTCGAATATCGTGCAAAAGTTTATGTATTTCAGTAATTCAAATTAAAAGCTGAAACTAATATATTTAGTATATATAACTATATACATATGCATGATTATACTTTTCAGAGGGGCGACATTTCTGTATTTAAAATCCTTTTTTTAATTTCATGTAATATTCTAAGATTTTGAATTTAGGGTTTTCATAAGCTGTAAGCCATAAAAATCTAAATTATAACTTTTGCACGATATTCAAATTTTTGGGGTTTACTACGCTTACAGTGCTTGGTCCCTAATCAAAGAATATGACATGATGAAATATTGTTCAATGTTTAATACAAATTTACTGGACATTTCAAATGACAAAAAATGTAACAAAATGATCAAACCTCAGCGATCTCAGCAGCGATCTGGGCTTATGCAGCTTTAATTTCACATCAGACGAGCCAGAGACGTCCACCAACAGATCACAGCGTCAACACTAGCGACAGCGCTCACGGTTAGCACTATAGGGTCTTACTCTGCCCTTGACAGGGTGTTTACATCCCCTGCGCGCTTCACTGTCAGCTTGCGTTGGAACATTTACCCACTGACATAAGTCCTGATAGCAGCGCACAGACAAGAAGAATGCAATTTAATTTGCTTTGAAACACACCCGGCCACTTCATGCTAATCTCCAGCTGTTTGAATCCCAATACACTGAAAACAAATGTGAAGCATGTCTAGTGATTGACTAGAATATTGACTGAACGAAAATGCAAATTTTAGATTGACTAGCGCACTGCTGGGGAATCGTTAACACACTGTTGTCATTTTGATGCATCAGCATGAGCGCCACGAAGTACAAAGTTTAGGACTTTGTTAATGCATTAAAATTTCAAAGCCTAAAGAGAATTGCAGGCTCAAATCAGCGCGTCTTGAGTATTGATTCTAAAGAATGGGACGAACGTCTAAATTGCAGCGCTGAATGAGATTTCGTTGTGATGTATAGTGTCCCGAAAGCGTCCAAATGAAAACTGCAGGCTTGATAAAGCAGAAACTTATTCAGCGAAACAGGACCTTTTGTAGTGGAATAAATAAGCCAGCGAAAGCCTATTGTGTTGATCCTTTACAGCGGCTAAATCTGAGCTATTCAAAATGCACAGGCTGCATTGTGCATAAACAATCCAATCGTGAGCTACCGTCAACACGCACGCCGGTGAGGAGAGAGAGGGAAGGCGACACCTTATTCGACCACTTCATCATCAATCTCCATGTGCAAGTCTTTGGAGAGGGCGAGACCGCATCTCTTCCACAATGCAGTTCATTTTCTACATGTCAGCTGCACAGCTGGAGCATCTCATTGTGGATCCGTGTGTATCCCTGCTGAGAGGAGCAGCCGGCCATAAGATTCCCATTAGGCCAAGTTTGGGTCACAGAGGCCTGAGATCTAGCCTGACTTCTCTCACCTTTAGCTGATCAACTGACTGCATCTGGAGCGGGTCGGGGGAAATAACCTCGGACCAGACAAACACATCTGGCTTAAATGAGGAGCTCAGGGATGCAGGTCCACTTGTTTCCACACACCGGGGAAAATAAGCCAAACAGGCAAAGAAATTCCCCGGAAAACAGTGGAAATCCACTCTCCTGTGACCTCAAGAGCTGCACGCATGATGACAGATGTGGCCAGGTAAAAGAAAACTTGCTGAGGGAATGAAAAGCGTTGGATCAACAGGGTTGTGCATAGTAGATGGAAAAATTTAAACTCAGAAAACGTAAAAAATATCGGCACATAGGAAGCTGAATTTTTTTTTATTTGAATCAAATTGACTGGTTGGTATTGACAGGCTTCAGATTTCAGTAATTGGAGAAAAAAAGAAAGATTTATATATACAGTATATATATAGAGAGAGACATATATATATAAACTAGGGCTGTCAAATGATTAATCACGATTAATCGCATCCAAAATAAAAGTTTGTGTTTACATAATAAATGTGTGTGTACTGTGTATAATTATTTTATATATATAAATACATACACGTGCTTGTATATATTTAAGAAATATTTGCATGTATATACTATATATAGATTTATATATAATTTTTATTATATATAAATATAAATATTTTATATATAAATAACACATTTTTCTTAAATATATAAATGCACGTGTGTGTACTTACATATACAAAATAATTTTACACAGTACAAACACATTTATTATGTAAACACAAACTTTTATTTTGGATGCGATTAATCGTGATTAATCATTTGACAGCCCTAATATAAACCTAAACTTTTGAAATGTTATCTATTCATAATAAATTGAAGTATTAAAATGACTAAAACTAACACTGAAACAAACTTTAATTAAAGCAATGTAGAACGATTTTTAAAATAATAATACAAACAAATAAAAAAAGCACATGACAAAATTACTCAAACATTAACTGAATATATACAAAACCTAATTCACTAAACAGGAAGTGTAATTTACTAATTGCAAAAAAAAAGTTATTTTTCAACAGTGTAATTTTATGCCAATTATGCAAGACTAACTACTTATTGAATTTATTTTAATCAAACATTCAAATTTCAATTCTAGTTTCTGTTTGTTACCACAATTCAAATTCAATTCAAATGCAAAAATAAACATTTTCTCAGATAATTTTGAATGATGCACAACCCTGAACAACAACACAGCGATTTTACTAACACAAAGGCTTCTGAAATGTGTGCGTGTTCAAACAAAAAGTTTCTTTGGTTGATAGTTGACAATGTCAGGGATATGAATAAATTGAATCAGGCGGGCTAGAGAAAAGTTGCTGTTATTTTGAACCACTCCCCTCCTGAAGAAGTCACATGATTGACGGCCTCTCCAAAGCACTTCTCTCTCTTCGCCACACTTGTCATTATACAAATCAACAGCTAGCGAGCCCTAAAGAGTCCCTAGTTGATATTTATTTCCCATCAAATACTATCAGACACTACAAACATGTATTTTGACAGGCCCGGCCCATCTCTCACAAGGCTTCTGGGGATACACAGAGAAAACTGGCAACCTCTGGAACCCAACACAAACCCTGGAGGAACGGGAGAGCAGCAAAAATGTCCAGATATGATATTATACAAGTCCAAAAATCTCAGAGAAGTCATTATCACACCTCCATCTCAAGCAAGCACTTAGGGCACAATGTCAGCCCACTCTGACTACTAGCGCCGCAGAGTAATGGGAAACATCATGTAGATTGGAGTCTTTAGCTTCCACGTCTCCAGGGCTGCTTGCTGAAATTGGAAAAAACAGTGCAGATGGCAGGAGAGCCAACACATCTCCTGCACTATAAACGGCAGCATCCGTCGAGTGCACGCCAAACATCTGGACAATTGTGCATTTGTCATTTTCATGACCTTTTCGATGCGATGACAAATCTAAAACGTGGCCGTGGCGTGCTTGGGTGGATCTCACCAAAACTAATATGCTGGTCATATTTCACTGCAAAGTAAAAAGCCTAAGGATCATATTAAGGAGATTTTTGGCATTGTGACATTTATTGCATGATAGTTAAACGCATCCCAATCATATTCTCATTACCATAATGCAATAGTATACCGTTCAGAAATTTACCGTCAAAGATCTTATTTTCTAAAGAAATGAATACGTTTATTCAGTCGGGATGCATTAAAATGATTAAATAAACATTTCAAATGAATTCTGTTTCAAATAAATAAACAATCATGGTTTCCACAAACATACCAATGTTTTTAACATTGATAATAATAAGAAATAAAAAAGCAAATTGCGGTGGTTGTCTGTGATCTTAATCCCATGCGAATCGGCCATGCCTGTAATTTGGCGGGGTCGTGTATCATTTTTTCAAGGTTTTTGTTTCCTGTGCGCCATCTTTCGTGAAGAATGGAGGCGTTGGAGTGATTTGATAGTAATTTAGGTGCTGGGTCATATCACTACGTTCCAATGCATTGATGAAGTCAACAGTTGGATGTGCCAAAACTTTCTTCCGTTAAACAAAGACAAAACTGAAGTCATTGCGTTTGGAAACAAAGATGAAGTTCTCAAGGTGAACACATACCTTCAGTCTAGGGGTCTAACAACTAGGGTTGGGAAAAAAAATCGATATTGCAATATATTGTTGTGCTCTCTGTCGCAATAAATAATCGATACACTAACGCCCAATATCGATATTTTATTACAACACAAAATGATTAATTTACCCGTTGTCAGTGTCACTGTCACTACCCAATATCTACCATTCTGTTTGCGGGGGGCGCTGTTCGAGTAAATAGGGGTAAAGTGGCGCAAACAGCGGCCGGTGAAGAACACAAGTTGACTAACAACAACAGAGAATTGCAGAAAAAAAGAGAAGCGAGAATAATGGCGGAAAACAATAAAAAACTAATCAAAGACCCACCCGCTAGTTTCCACTCAAAGTGTGGAGACACTTCGGGTTTTACGAGCAGAGAGAGCGCAACGGCCGCGCGCACTCTCACGTCTTCAAACAACACGAGCGCTGTCTTGCTCTCTCTCGCGCGCATATTAATCAAGATCAATTGACACGATAGTAAAAGGTCGGAAGACCGCAGTTTCACGTGGAGCATTTGGAGATTTTTAGAGATTAGAGACTCGCCTAAACTCAATGAACAACATCTCAACACTAAATTATAAAAGCCTGTCTCATATAGACGCCTGTCTCAAATACAAGCCGGTGCAGTTCGACGATTTGGGAAAATAAAAACCCGGGAAGTTTTACGGTATATTAATTCTCAATATGTACACATGCATTATTAATCTTGTGCCTAACATAATGAAAACGGCTTTTTCCCTCACAATGACAGTAAACTAATTATTACATGAGTCACGTTGCATAGGCTATTTTCAGTTCAAAATGGCGAAATTAGACAAAAGTATATTCGTGTGCCTGATTATTTTTGTGCCTGATTATTTCCTTATTCCTTTTTCTTTTCAGTCACATATATCGTGATATATCGTTGATGAAATTTCTTCCAATATATTGAATATCGTAGATATCGCGAATCGTGATATTATCATATCGTGGACCACATATCGCCACAGAATTGAATCGTGAGGTACCTGTATCGTCCCAACCCTACTAACAACTAAAAAGTCAGGAATCTTGGTGTGTCTCTAGAGTCAGACCTTAGTTTCAGTAGTCATGTCAAAGCAATAACTAAATCAGCATATTATCATCTGAAAAATATTGCAAGAATTAGATGCTTTGTTTCCAGTCAAGACTTAGAGAAACGTGTTCCTGCTTTCATCACCAGCAGTGGATTACTGTAATGGACTTCTCACTGGCCTTCCTAAAAACACCATCAGACCGTCTCAGCTCATACAAAACAGGAACATATGAACACATCACACCAGTCCTCTGGTCTTTACACTGGCTCCCAGTTACATTTAGGATTGATTTTAAAGTACTGGTATATCATTCAATGGCCTAGGACCTCAATACATTGCAGATATGCTCACTGAATATAAACCCAACAGGTCACTCAGATCATTAGGATCACATCAGCTAGAAACACCAAGGGTTCACTCTGAGTGCTTTTAGTTATTATGCCGGAACCAGTTTCCAGAAGAGATCAGATGTGCTCCTACACTCACATTCACATCCAGACTCAAAACACTTCTGTTTAGCTGTGCATTTACTGAATGAGCACCACAACTATACAATTTGCAGAAAGATAAGGCTGAAAACCATCAGAAGAGCAAAAAGAATGATTGATGAATGACATGTATAGCAGCATGCGGTAAGGAACATCCTTCTGTTTATGATCATACAGCTAGACCTATAATAACGGCAAGACATTTCCAAACAATAGCCTATTGACGTCATATCCAAGAGAGAAGTCAGTAAATTTGAGTAAAATCACAGGCTTCGGTTCTCCCGTGCGAATGCACCACATGAAATTCAGATGTGGGGGGGTGATTTCTAAATCACACGCGGTCCCCAGATAATACTAATCCCGTGCGAATAGGGCTAGACATGTTTGTGAGTTTTTGGTTTTGTCTGTGATCCTCTACTGACTAACTGACCTCTAAACGTCATATCCGCTCACATGAAGCCTGAATATTTTGTCAGAATGAAAAGCACTTCATTGAGGGCCATCACCCTTATTCTCCGCCGATGACTGACATGCCCATTACTCTTGTCCTCATTACAATACTGGCTAATAAAATCGAGCCAGAGGTTTCCTTCGCCCTGGGTGCAAAATATGTAGCCTATTGACAGAGGAAAATTAAAATAAATATGTAACAAGGACATCAGCCGGAGAAGAAGGAAATTTGGCGTTTGGTGGCGTATTAGAGAGCTCGTTGAAAGTGCAGAAAGAGCAAGACCCATCATCAAAAGACAAGCAACATTTACTTATTTAGTTTTCATCAAATTGATCATGCATAAAGTGCAAACAGCCTGTTTGATGGGGTTGCGGACGCAACTGAATGATGATGACACAGTTGTGTAAACACCTTCATCTTAACTGAAATACAAATCAAATGTTCTGACAACACATCCTGCTGCCAAGCATGCTGCTACAACTAAATCTAGTAGATGCACAAAGGACGTTTATTTCATCAACAGCAAAATTTAAGGTTGAATGCATAAAATCATCTTTTTTTAATCACCTTCACGTTCATTTTAAATGGTCCTGTGGTGTGAGAAATGAATCTTGGAAATATTCCATGCAGGTTTTCATTTACTGTAAAATGAGTTACATGCATAATAATTACAAAAGACCTAGCACAATACCATTTAAAGAAGTCAAACAGCAGGATGTCAACTTCCCAAAGGTATTTTTCGTCAACTATTTAACAACAGCACCAAGGCAAAAGAAATTATGATGAGAGAGAAAAGCTGGGTGGCATAATATAATAACAGAAAACACAACAGATACAACACATCTTTCTGTTGCAATGTGCTCAACAACAAACATGCAGCAAGTGCTCTTCAATACATTATGCATAACGTATAATTGATGGTCGTTTTTCAGTTTTGACTGGGGCGTTTGAATACAAATGAATGTGATTTCTATGTGTGTCTTGCTCTAGATACACAATCTATTTGTCTAAATAACACACACAGCCGCATTTTTATCCTTGCTGACTTTCTCAGCGGGCTATGACTGCGCAAACAATCCCATAAATTAGGAGCGGAGCTGATAAATATCTTTAAAGCAAATTTACGAGCAAAACCACCCATTCAAAAACACCCCCAACAAACAGAAAATATGGGGCAAATTGCAGCATATTCTACACTGCTATAAAAGACTAACTCTGTCCTGAATACACAATGAGTCCTCTCTCTATTCTACCCAGAAGAACTAAAACCTCGTCCACACAGAATAATAATGGCACACTATCCAGTTGCTTTAGGAGCTTTGTGTTTGTAAACTTTAAACTCACTATTACCATAGTATAGCGATCAGATACAATTGCACCATGATACTGAATTATTGTCAAATGCATATTCATTTATGGTATTACATATGCACAGCAACATAATAAAACACATAATACAATACTTGCATTCATTCATTCATAGTGCAGATCCTGCGGTCTTGTGCTGTGAGGTAGGCCTATCTGACATCGCTGGACCCTTTGTGACTTACACTGTGAAATATGGCAGCTGAATTGAAATATAGGATGGGAGAGTGAGACACTGTTAAACACATGGTCCCTGCTGTGTAGATTATGGCTATAGCATTACCAGGAGGCCGTCCCACCTGACCTGCAACACCAGTGAAGAAGAACAAACTGGATGTCTTATTGACCCATGTGCCCACCAAACACATAAAGACAGGCCGGCAATACATTTACAAGCAGCACACAGTCTCCCAGAGACCCGTCACAGCAGAGCATTTATCTGCACACCACCACAGAAAACCTCATCTCTGGGTGCTCTTACACTGTGCAGGAGGAACAATACGGGAGTAGGGACAACAGCACCATGATTAATGCCAATTAGATTAATGCAAGATGGAAGATATAATAAAAGAAAAAAAGTCATTTGCACTAAATGTATAAAAAACTAATTTAATTAAATGCATTCCTTTTCATACATATTACTATTTAACTATGGCCATTTGACATTCATTTTGCATTTTCAGTGGCACTTTCAGATTTTTACTACCTGGCTTTTAGATTCAAGTTGATGCAGGTTACTTATAGATGCCCTATTATGCTATTTTAAAGGTTCCTACTTCCTACAATAGGTTTACATGCATCCGAGGTCAAAAAACACTTATTTCCTCTTTTTGCTCTTTTCTCTCAGAGTCTAAAACAGTAGATCAAGCATCCGATCTCTCGAATCCCCTCCTTTCCGAGAGCCTGCTCTGCTCTGATTGGTCAGACCGTTCAGACTGTTGTGATTGGTCGACGGCTTACAGTGTGTGTGTCGGAAACGAAATTGCCATTATCATATCCGAATTTCAGCGCCGGATCTTCCTCAGCACTGATACACAGTGGTACGAACAGTAACGATGTATTCGGTTTTACCGTATCAACCCCATTCTTTAATGGGGTTTTGTTTTGGCAGCAGAAAACAGCGTCTTCTTGACATGAACAACACGAAACAAACTCTTCCAGTCTCAGACACAACTACAGTGTTTGAGGGCGGAGCAAAGTAGATGTTGTTCACGGGCAGTCAATGAAGATCATCGGCTGGCATTATGCATAATTTGTTCATGCAGGAAGTAAGACTGGAATTATTGATGGACTGACACGGACGCGAGCGGCGAAAAGCATGATACCGTATCGAGTGTTTCAGCGTAAACTGAATAATGTTTTCTGGTAGGAAACATGCATTTCATTCCATTCTCATTTCTTGCAAATGAAAGCACATCGCGACCCGGCGCAAGCCGCTAACGTGATTTCCCAACAGCACATCGCTCACGATATCAGGCTCTGGCAGAATTCAAATCTGCTGCTCTGGAGGGGCCATTCGAGCGCACAGAGGGTGGCCTAATGATGCCTGTGTGGCTTTAATGCTGTTTATGAAGGTAATAATAGTACCGTACAGGATCTAATGACAGTGGTCAAAGTAATAGCAGCCCGGCGCACTCGGCGCGGAGGAACTACTCTGTGCAGAGATTACTCTGTCATTGTAGCAGCAGGTCGCACGGCTCTCAATGTTCAGGACTGTGATTTGGAGAGCTGAAGTGTGTAGCGTGGTTTGTGTGTCCCTGTGTGTGTGAACTACATGCTGAGACGGACTGGTGCATCATGGGATGCATTCATGTGTCTGTGTTTGTGATTCTGAGACTTGCTTTGAGAGAACGGGAAATGGTGATCCATCTTCAATATTCACAATATATCTGTGATGATTTTGCTGACATGTGATATGATTTCACAATGTGTTTTTTTATAATTTGGCCAATCATTTTTCCTAAAGAATGTGTCATTTGAATAGTTTTGTGACTTTCAGAGACTGACATTATTTAGTTCTGATTTAATGTTCAGTTGCAAAAATCAAGTTTGAATCATTTCTGTGCATCAGTACTCTGATTCAAGAAGATTTGTTCGAGTCATTCTAAAAGATTTACAGGATGGTTTATTATTTGGTAACACTTAACAATAAGTTCTCATTATTAAAATGTGTTTATGCATTAGTTAACCTGAACTAAAATATGAGCAATAAATTGTTTCAGCGTTTATTCACCTTTGTTAATATTAGGAAATACAAATACAATTGTATTGTATTGGTTATTGTCATGTATTGCTTAATTTAATCAATCAGGAATTGATTTACATACCAGAATCAAGGATTTGTTACATAATCTAAAAAAAATAATAAAAAAAAACGTATTTTGGAATAACACACACCAAAAAGAACATTAAAAGGGTCAATTTCACGCTGACTATTGGATGTACAAACTGAAAGCAGGGGAAAAAATGCTTTTGGAAATCAATTGCAAATAATAATGATTGCTCACAAAGGTTTCCCTTCCTTTGGGAACCAATAAAAACAGCTTCCCGAAAGCAATCTCTTCAAGAAAAACATGGCATTGTATTGCAGAACAAAGTAATTTGTTGCCATTTGAATAGAGCGATATTTCTCAACATCTCAACAGCTATCTGATGGAATGACTCTGAATAGGCTCTTCCAAAAATAATTAATTTCACATGAAGGGTCACACGTCCCTTTCATCTGTCCCTCAATACAAACAAGCATGCAACAACTTCCGGCAAAACCACAGATATGGTTTGTTGCAAAGCCTGTGGAACGTGCTAAAAACACGGCTATCTATGACAGCTAAAAGAGTGGCCACAGCACCAACTTGACATTCACAGCGGCGCACGTCTCACATTAATTACAGTACATGCATGAAGTAATGGGGCAAGAAGTGGGTGAAAAGGAGAATAGAACCTTAAAGTGGACCTCACAGAGTAAAGGACAATTACAGGGCACGTGAAAACCTCTGTGTCGCCTCTTTTCATTCTTCTTAATTACCGGGCAAACATTCCTTCTCTGCTTCATTAGGTCCTTTGTTGAGCAGTTAGTGATGTCAGAGAGAAGATGGAGGGATAGAGCGGCTTTGAAAATATAATAAATTATCTCCAGCGTATAGTGTATAGAAGACATACAGAGAGACTGGAAAGAGCAAGAATGAGACAGAAGATTGAATGCAGAGAGAGGGAATTTCTACAAAAAACAAAATAAAACTTTGCGATTTGATCTCATTCTCTGATTTTACTGCAAAATCAATTGGCATTGCAGTGATCTAGAGAGCAGAGGCAATATATTGACAATAGCTTAAAAAGTAAAGCATGCCATTAACCAAGGCCAAGATCATGGTGTCGATTCACAGGGAAGGCATGGACTGATATATTGCATTTCTTAAATACAATGTGAGTCGGATGGATGGATGGATGGATGGTTACTGATTCAATATTTTTTTAACTTGGAAATACATCACATGATTGATTGATTGCAAAATGATTTGCGATTGCGCTCACACCGACTAGCTTGGCAAACATACTTTAATAAACTGCACAGGACTCAAACCTCCACTTAAAACATGTTTCGTTTCCCCACAGCTGTCCAAAAGTCCTCCAAGTTCTCTCAACTAAGCAACTGTCTTCCCATCTGGGCTTGTTCAGACGTCAATCAAATCGGCGGAGAAGCAGGAACATGTGAAAGCGGGAACTGATGGGGTCACAGGAGGGCTGAAGGAAGGGTCAGGCTATGAAGGGCCCTTACAGGCTGCTATGGAAATGACCATAAAAGCCTTATCCTCCCAAAGTTTGTGGAGAAGCATCAGGCAAAACTGGAACTAGAGCAGATGCTGTAATTGTAACTCAGGAGAGGTTGAAATAGAGACAATGGGAAATAAAAATAAGTGTCAGGGACTGGCAAAGCCAAGCAAGCTACACTACCACTGCTATTCAAACACTTATTGTTAGATGAATAAAAGGCTTAACAAGACGTCTCAGCAAAGCAAACCAGCTTTCATAATGGCAATTAAAATATAGGTAACAAATACCAGATATATGGTACCATGACACAGCCGCACTAATGGATAAAAAGAAGTACTGATTCATAAGTGACAAGCAAACTAATTATAATTCTTACATTCTTACATAATTCTTACAAGGCTTTAGTCCCAGTCTACATGCATGTTTGAGCTGTACTGATATATCTTAAAATATGTTAGTGCCATTGTTTTGTCTCCAGATGCACATCAGTAATGTTTGTTTCTAAGGCACATTTACAAAAGCCACTTGAAGGCCTAATCGTGGCTTAATGGTTAATCTAAGCCCTGTCTGTGAAATCAGGCCTTTAATTAGCTGCCTTAAAAACACCTAAATGTCACAAAACATGACCAGGTCATATGTGATTACATTTTAAGGACCGCATTAAAACCATTCTATTTATATTTTTCTGAGATTCACCCACACGTACATCGTTTCAATGTAGGCTCCCAAACCAAAAAAAAAAAAATCATGGTTAAAAGCATATGGCCAAAATCAACAAATCTTTAATGTTTGGCTGTATATGTTATAGTCCACTAGCCTTTTACTAGATTCAGTGGGTAGAAACTATGCCTTCAGGGCCCATAAACCCCACATGCGCCGACAGCGGCCCGAACGGTGCTTTTGCACGGCTATGACGCCTCGTCCATTACACACTGATTTGGTGTGTGTACACAGTCTGTGTGCCGCATGAGAACAAGCTCCTGTTACCGTCACCCTGTCTTGTTACATTAATCTTCACTAGGTCAAGGTCAGACGCAACACAACAAAAGTCACAGCCAATCAGCACGCTCGGAAATTTCGCAAGGGCCCTAATTTAATTTATACTGGCCGGTCTCACCCGCGCTTTCACAGGCACGTACCGACAAGCGCTCAACACCGTATTACAATCTTGCATCTGAACGCATTAACGAGTGTGTTAGACTGCCGAGCACAAACAATTAACAGAGCCTTAAAGATAACGTGGTGGGAACTAAAAGCAACAGATTAGCAATGTCTACACTCACCTTTACTTCTGCACGGACGTCAGTTCGCTTCAACAACCGCTGAGGAAATTTGTGCTTAAACTTTGAATGATGCTGAAATAATGCAAGCGGACACGTCTATGCATTCAGCATTACGTTTATGCAGCCAGGTTATTTCATTTCTTATCATTTCATGAATGCTAATAGTTCTATTTCCCCAGCTAGAAATCATGGTTAATAAGAATTACAGGTTCAAAGATTGAAAGTCTCTTTTCATATCTCATTCTTGGCTTTAAGAAAACACAAGACGCCAGTTCACGATAACGCCTTGAATATTTTAGCAGAATATCATCACAACACCACATGAAAGACTACAATATGATCCCTACTGGAAAATCCAGCTTCTTAGACGATCTTGAAACAGTAACAGATGTGCTTAAGGATGTCGATTTGGTTTTTGGAACCGAAAAATACTTACAGAAACATGTCTTTATTTGTTGATGTCCAATGAAACTTCACAGTAATTTGGCTCAAATTCATCTTTCACAAACAGATGTTAACATGGCCAGGGTATGAGACGCCTCATCCTCGAAAACCATGAACAAAACTCCACAAGGTACAATATATTATGACCCACACTTAGTTAAATACGTTCACTTGAAGTGAAGATAAACACGGTTTGAGTCGATGTTGATGATAATGTGTATAGCGAATTATTGGCTTAATAAACAATAATAAATATAATAGTGCTTTTAAGGACCTTGTTGATTACTTTTGTGCAGTAAATATTTTTGGCACTGAAACCAGTTGAGAAGCACTGATGATTTCAGCATTGTATCATAAAATGTTTATGATATTCTCAAATAATAGTGTCATGCCGTGCTGTCGCCGCCTTAATAGCACAATACTTCCCAGTTCTGTGGCTCCCGTTTGTTCCGGAGTGAATATCCCATAGATCTGAGTGTGTCGATGTGGATGCACACAGCACCAGATGCAAGGCAGCACTAGATCACACGCTGCAAAATAAAACAAATCATTGTTTGTAATGATGTGTCCAAACCTGCAGCAGAGTCCCCACTGGGGGGAGAGAGAGGGAGAGAGAGAGAGAGAGAGAGAGAGAGAGAGAGAGAGAGAGAGAGAGAGAGAGAGAGAGAGGATATTGGTTTACATGCGCTCACATACACAGCACTGCAGCGCTGACCATCTATCATGCTGCAATGAGAGCAGTGTGTTCTCGACTGCTGTTCTCATTAGAGCTCCTGCCCGAGTGCCGCTGAAGTTACACACCAAAGCAAACAAGAGTTCCTTACTCCTTTAAATTAAAAAAGTCCCTCTTTTCATGTCTTATTTATAATGGCCACATGCTTTAAAGTGTGTTCAGATCCATTTCGTTTTGGCTGCAAACTAGGTCCCTTTTTAAAGAAATAACTTTTGAAAAAAAATCATTCTGTCGTCATTTACTCATCCTCAACTTTCTTCTGCTGTGAAACACAAAACAAGATGTTCTGCAAGTCTTTTTTGCAGCTCTTTCCAAATAATGACAGGCTTTATTTTTGGTCTGTTCTCTTACTTGTTCTGGAGATTTTGTTTATGCTGTCATTTGTCAGAATATCCATCAAAATTGTCCTTTCGGCTCCATGGGGAAAATGACAGAATTCCAAATATATACATACATATACATACATACATACATATATACATATGGGGAAAATATATAGTCATTTTCCCCATGGAGCCGAAAGGACAATTTTGATGGATATTCTGACAAATGACAGCATAAACAAAAACATGTTCTATGTTGGTTTAATATGGAATTATAAATATATGTTCCTTTTTTTTTTTTCATAAACTATATATTTGAGTCATAGTTACAATATACAGTATGTGGCATAATGTCAATTGCAATTTCAAAGGAAAAATGCACCCATAAACATTAAGATGCAAACTGACTTTTACATGGTAATGTGAGACTAGTATTATAAAGCCATTTTCTGACCTTGTCTGTGCAATATTCAGTATCTGAACTCGTGTCGTGACCATGCAAAGCCAGTAAACACTGTAATGTTAGCATAATATGCATAAGAATACAAGAGAACTGTTTTTACATCCAGAAGAATCCACCCGCAGGAATGACATTTAACCAGCAGTTCATCCACCTACAGTTCTTTCAGACAACTGTACAGCTCAAATACCAAACATGCTTTAAGGAAGAATTCATAGATGTGCTCTCACAAAAACACCAACTCCACATTTCTGCTCTAATTTTTTTTTTTTTTTTTTTTTTTTGGGGGGCAAGAGTCAAAATGTTGCCAGGCATGATGTTTATCTAGTGTTTTACCTGGCACATTAACTAATTAAAATGCTATTACCGCAGGTCCAATTAACATAACCTAAAATAATGAACACCTTTCTCAAAACATCACTTAAGCGTTTCATTTTTCATAGCGTGACTGTGAATTACATAAACTGAATTCTTACATTTCTGTGAGAGAGGAGAACCGAATTGAGAAGGTTTAGCACTTTCCAGAAATAGAAATATCCCATTAAGTATTTACATTTTATTATTAAATAAATAAAATAACACTTTATTTCAATAGTCAACTTTAGATGTTCTACTAACTATAAGTAACTTTGCAACTACATGTCAACTAGCAGTCATTACAGTGTTAGTAGACTGTCTGCTTAATATCTGTTAACACTTTATTTTGATGCAACACATGTAACTTTGCAACTAAATGTCAACTTATTCTACTAACCCGAACCTTACAGTCAACTAATACTCTAATGATAGCCTAGTTAGTTGGCAAAGTAGTTGCACTGAAATGTCTAAAGTGGACTATCAACATGAAGTGTAATAAATAACCATTTAAAAATAAGAACACATTTCACCCAACATAGGGTCCCTAATGAGTGGTCAGTTATCAGGTCCAATCTGTAACCAGACATTCAGACACATCCCAAACTTAGGTAACAGGGTCACAAAAACTGCAACACTTATTTGCAACCACCTTATTTTTCAACGTGGAAGTAAGCTGTTTTGTACAGATAAAAATCACTGGAAGTGGATGACGATGGAAGCATTAAATTTACAAATGACCGCGTCCTCTCTTACTGTATGTTAACACTTTCCCTGTAGGGGGCGCTATTATGCATCTTCTGAAATAGGACAGAATATCCAGATCCAAAAACAAGCAAACAAGAAGCAGAAACAAGCAATAAAGGCATTGCTTACGCTCATGTAATGCGATCATCAGACATTAAACAGCATATAAATCAAAACTGCCTAACGTTACCGAATGAAATGTCAATGAAGAGACGACGACTTTGAATCTTTGTGGGTGTTGATGGACTCAATCCACTCGGTCTATGTTTTGATCAGCGTTCTGATTCTGAATCGCAAAGTCTTTGACTAAAATACGCTTTTCTCTTGTTTTTTAAGAAACTTACCGACATATCAAGTGTTGATAAAAAAAAAAAATAAAAAAAAATGTTTTCTCTCTCAGTTGTTTCTTTTGATGTATGTTCATTCTTACAACAAAATATTCTGGGGACCATGAAAGTTTTGTGAAAATGATCAAAAATACTGACAAGGCTGAGAAAAATAAGGTGGATAACCTAAATGTAAAATTGTTCATACAGTTTCCAACTTGACCTCCCGATATTTTCTGAAGGTTAAGCACGTCCTTCCTCTGATCACTTGTTGAAGAGAGAAACCGTCCCTGTTCTGTCCTCTTTTCTGCTGTGTTGCTTAGAAAGTCCTGGAATAATCCCTCAGGCTAAAGCAGCGCACGATAGTTCTGCTACACTTTAAACGGATACAGTTTAGTCCTGGCATATTTCTGCTGCAAAGGCAAGTCTGGCAGATTGTAAGAGATGTGATGTGAATACACAAAACAGCGCTTGGCAGCAGACGACAGGAATTACAGGTGTGTGTTATAGGCCTGGTAATTACTCTTAGCACAGGGACTGTCTCTGCTAATGTCTTCTGATTCCTCTGGAAATGTGAGGGTAAACATGAGGCGGTTAATGAGGCCTTCCTCAGATTAGATACTAACACAGGATGAAGAATTGGGACCATTTTAGCCGCAGCACCTCGGGTTAGTCCCAAATCTAACCTTTAGGATGAAAGCTTGACAGATTATTTTCATTAGCGAGCAGTCAGAAGAACAAGCTTTCCCGCACGAAATTGTGTAATTGACACACTGTCTTGACTATTACTGTGTCTGTATTGCGCTACAAATGAGTAAAAAGTTTGATGAAGTAGCTGTTGGGAATCGCTGCACATGCAACATTTTTCAGTGCATCATTAAGATGTAAAGCGCCACAGTGGACGTTTTTAAACTCAATTCGTATGTTTCGTCATTATGTGACATTTAGGTGTGTGGCTTGGGTGTTTTTCTTTCCTTCGTATTGTGTTCTGCCGCTCTCCGTTGTTACTTTCTCTTTCGCAGGTGACGTGCTGATTGGTTCGTCTCTGCTGTCAATCATCTAGCGGACGAAATCCAATCATATCGTTACCGGAAGCCCGGGAAACTAAAAAAGGACACGCAAACGCACTACTAGAGGAAGCTGCTCTTTGTGTGTGAACTTGACTTGTGATTGTGCGCTTGGTATTTTCTGTTATGCTTGTTTTGTTTTGTTTTGTATTTTATTTTGGGTTATAACTGATCAAGCTTTGTTAGTGTGTTTTGATTATCATGTGAAACCAAATTACTTTGCAATCCCATTTCCTTTATTATTGAGCTTTTGAGAGCGGTGGCCCTGTGTTCGGCTGGAGAGAGGAAAAGGGATGTACGTAAAGTTATGTCATGTGATGTACATCGTGCGCACTTAGTTCTGGTTTATTTTGTTTATATACACTAGGGTTATGGGCATGTGCCATTTGCTGAAATATTTTTTTGATAGGTAGTAGAAGACTTTTCTTTCTACATTTTTCTTTTGTATTAGATAGGTTAGTTGAAATGGGTTAGAAGATTATTATTCTTTTCTTTGTGTTGGCACTGTCTAATTGTCCCTTTTACCAGGTCTGGTATAACATTTCTGGTTATCTGTGATTTCTAGCGTTTTGATTGTAAATAATAATTGTTTGCTTAAATTGTTTTATCTTTGCTCTCTATAGATATCTTTTAGGCCAGTCATCATTGCTCATAATAAAATTGTTCACATGTTCTGCTGCTTCTCTCCCAGTGTTTTAATGGTAATAATTGCTGAAGGATGGCCTAATGTTCCCCTTCTAATTCCCTAGAGTTTTAAAAAACAGTGAAGGGTTATAACACGGAGCATTACAAAAAGCCTGAGTACATACATATATCGGTTGCACTGTAATATATGAATTTTCATCATCATTACTCCAGTCTTCAGAGTCACATGATCCTTCTGAAATCATTCTAATATGCTGATTTGATGCTCAAGAAACATTTATGGTTATTACTAGTGTTAAAAACAGTTGTGCTGATAGTTTGTTTTTCAGGAACAATATTTATCTCATATTGAAATCTTTTTATAAATGTATTTAGTGTCACTTTTAATCATTTTCATAAATCCTTGCCGATTTTTTTTAAATTTTTTTTAAAAATTTATTTAACGACTGACCACAAACTTTTGAATGGTAGTGTAAATCACATAATGTGAAAAGCCATGGTGGTGCATTGGAAAATATCACCAGAATAATTTTTCCCGATTAGCCTGCAAAGAAATAAGAATAAGATTATGCTCTCAAATCACTTACATATCCGTTTGGATGGATTCCCCCTCCGACTGTCACAGTAATATGATCAAATCATGCAAAGCTAAATAAATACATCCACAAAATCACACATAACAGACGATTATGCCTTCCATAAATCAGTAAAATGACTACATGACGGCTCATCTTAGACGTTCATCACACATCAAGTCTAAAGGACTTTGCTCCATTTGGAGACGACAGCAGCCCGGAGGCTCTTCACACAAATCTCCTCAAGAGTGACTTCTATCATTCGTTAGGCACACATCTCCTCTTTATTGTTGATATAAATTTCAGCGCAGTGATGTACGATACGCCTGACGCGCTGCATAAAAGTGTAAAACCAATATTCTTCCGGGCCATTAACACTCAGTAGGGTTTGAGCCGTTACGCAACAAAGCAAGACACTTCAGAACAGGCGACTTTGGGATGAATATAAATTTTAGTGGCACGCCAGATGACGCATTGCATATTGCCTGTTCTCATCATTCTCGTGCATGTAAGATTAATACAGTTCAAGCTTCAAATTATGTTTGCATTTCCATCCAGATCGCTGTGAGTTTACACAAGTCCGAAAGGAACCGTCACAGTGTTCAAGTGCCATTTTGATTACATTTAATCAGTGTTATCGTCCTCTCAGCTGCAGCGCGCGGACGGTCTAGGAGTGTGAAGCATCCAAAGTAAATAAAGAGAAAGGCCTGTCTGTGAGCTGGCGTGTGAGAGAGACAGATCCCCCCCGCTGAGTCAGACTGATGAATGACAATCACAAATTAAAGGCAAAAACCAGATCAGATAAACCAGAGCGCTGC